>JBBPFP010000124.1:0-16826 GCA_037974795.1 Kaempferia galanga | reverse complement strand
AAGTGAAAGTAGGGTCCTGCTGGTTCTCTAATCTCTACCTTCAGCATAAATGGAGATGCTTTAGGGTCGAAGTAAAGGGAGGTCAGGCCGTCACCGATGATTTGCAAGGGAAGTCAAAGACTACGTCGACCATGGGTTGGAGCGACGGAGGCTCAAAGTAAAGGGAGGAAATACGTCAGCAGTTGAAAATGAAATAAAATAAGAGTTTTAATTTAATACGAAGGTAAGTTGATAATTTTACATGAATTAGAGAGTTGAAACAAATAAAATAGTTTAGTCAAATATTAAAAAGAAAGAAATTCTAACGCAAGAATTGAACGCAAATCTTTAAGTTCGCACAGAGATTTTAGAGCAATCTTCCCCATAAATTACATTCCAACACACTAAATCGTCTAAAATCGTGGAAACGAAAGAGTAACGCAGCTCAATGGATTGAAATAGTATATACAAACCCTTGATCATCGCATATGAATCATTACATGTTTCCCCTACAAATTGTAGAAATTATTTCTCTAATTTGTTACTGATACATGAGATAAAATCACGTCAAAACAGAATTTTACAATGGCATTGTTGCATCCGCTAGACTCAATGAAGAAATAGGAGCAACACAAAAAACAAGTAAAAAGAAAATGATAAATCATACACAATATAGCAAAACCTTGACACTGGGACAAACGAAGAAGCCCAAAAGAATTTGATACGGGATGCAATCCTGTTAACAAATGATTGATTGGCTCAGCATTCTCCTGTACGTCGTCATACTACTAGTCATTCGTCCGTGCTGCAGTCTACAAGGTTCGTCTGTGGCACATCGCTCTCTAAATCAGACAAGGCAATACAGCACTTGGAGATTTCAAAGTAGGCCAGCAAGCATAGCACCAGGATCGTTGTATGCTGGAGTAACTGGTGATTGCGGTTGCATCGGTGATGCGCCTGGTGTGAGCGCTTGCATTGGTATGCTGACCAAATGTTCCTTGATACACTCCTTCAACCTATTAAGAAAGTGCTACGGTTAGAAGATGGTATGGTGCCAAAGTAAGAAACTCAGCTGAGACATACTCAAATGTCAAAATTGGATCTCCTGATCCTAAAGTTATGCGAAGCTGGGTTCTGTCTGCGGGGTCTGTTTCAACTCTGATCTGTAAATGTCAGAAGCATAATGTTACTAAATACAGAGAGCAACATCAAATTGACAACGGGCCAAGAATGTAAATGGCCTAGTCTAATTTCATATAAACAACAAAGCAAATCAATTGATTTCAGGCAGAAGTCTTCCTAAAATCAGTTTAGTACCTACAAGAATAGTAGAATAATGAACACCTTAATATACATACTCAAAAAGGAAATGCTGAAATGTAAATAATCATTGTAATTAAAATAGTAAACGCCAATAAAAGTATCATGCTCAAAGAATTCAAATGGCATTCACATCAGTTCTCTAGGAACGTTTTAGGTTCTGTATTTGTATAGCTTAGTATAATAAATTGCTTTACATTAACAAGGTGGGGAGATAGAACCGACAGAAACACATTAGTCAAGATATCTACCATCAACCTGCGTTTGTCTCATTTATTAGTGCTGTAACTTGCTTGACATTGATAAGGTAAGAAAAAGAGAACCGACAGAAACACATATCAGTAAAGATCATCATCAAGTTGTGTTGTTTAATTTCTTTGGGGTTGGGTACATGATCTTAGCACTTCATTGATCTATGTCACTAATAAAATAAAAAGGAATTAATTTTTTCTTAAAATGACTAATATTTTATCTAGTCTCCCTCTAGCCTTTATTCTACTCTTCGAGGATTTAACTCTTCTACCTATCCACAAATTAGTCAAGATAGAGGTAATTGTGACATTGGTACTAAAAACAGTTGAATGAGTTATCAGTAACCAATAACAGATACTAGCATACATTCAACATGAAGAAGATGAACCAAAACGCCGCAGGATATTAGTAAATGTACGAAACAAGAGACAAATGGCAGACAAGAATACATGAGGAAGGTAATTCTGGATACACAATGAATCTTCAGTAATCACAAAGGTAATTGACAGTTAACAAGGTTTGATGAATAAAAAAATTCATCCAAGTTGGTAATTACAGAGTATTCATACCAGGGAGACATGACTTGTACTCACACATGGGACCATGGATGATTACCCAGTAGATAGCATAGCGAAGAAAAAAAGAGAGAAATATGTCAGAAGAACAAAGATTTATACTAACCAGACAAAGCATAGCCCTGGTGCTCTCTGAATGGAAGGTAGCACAAATAATTAGATTATTTGGATTTGTATCCTGAAGAAGACAAGGGTATTGTTATTATTAGAGAACAGCATGGAAGATACAACAAAGAAAGAGACGGCTCACAATTCCAGGAATAACTGCCATGCGAAGGCTGGTGAATAAGTTTGCCAATTCAGAAAGGGGCAAAGGTTTTACACCTCTAAGCTGCAAACAACCTCAGCAAGGTCAGAATTGATGAAAATTGTTATGCTCACGTTAAACACTGCAATTTCATTTTCAACAAATGCGTACATGAAAGATATCAGTGCTCAACTTATAGTCAATTGACAATGCCATGTGCCATATGATACCATTTCTAGTTAAATTAAGCATGATTTCATAGTTTTTAGATTAATTCCATAAATCTAACATATAATGTAGAGATTAAAAA
This sequence comes from Kaempferia galanga, assembly GCA_037974795.1. Lineage (NCBI taxonomy): Eukaryota > Viridiplantae > Streptophyta > Magnoliopsida > Zingiberales > Zingiberaceae > Kaempferia > Kaempferia galanga. The sequence continues at coordinate 14,143 of JBBPFP010000124.1, read as the reverse complement.
TCAAGATATTTCAGTTATTGAGCCAATGTGGCACCAGGCAGCTGCAAGCTTGGACAAACTATATCTAAATTGGCAACTTAAACAGTTTGATGAATTGGTCAGAAAACTTAGAAATGCACAGAATAGATTTTTCAATAATGAAAATTAGGCTCAGATCGTTTAGATTATCCAAAATATAGGCTAGAATTAGCAATTCAACTTTTGGCAGCCAAGATGTTTGAGAATTTAAGAGCTACAAACATTTGTCTTCTGTGCATCTGTTAATACAAATTACTTAACTTTAAACATCACCTCAAACATGAAGTATGTTCATGCATAATTGTTAATGCTAAAAGACCAAACGAGCAAAAGATAAAAGTTCATATTATCTTTAAAGAAATCATTAATAAAATAATTTATGGAGGAAAATATGACCCTCATACTCTTTAAGATAAATAATTTGCAGTAGAAAATGGATAGAAAATAGAAATATAGGTTCGTCTAGATGCTTACCACTTCTTGAAGCTTCAGAGGTGGGCCTGACAATGATTTCCACTGGAGGAAAAATTCTTCAGCGGATATTGAAAGCGGCTGCAGAAATTTATTCAGAACAGCTGGAATCCGTAGTTTGACATTAACCTGGAATTAAAATAAAAAAAATTGGTGAAGAATGATCTTTTAGTATAAACACACAATAAAAGCATGGTAAGAGTGGGACCACAGCAGTTCCAAATTTATAGGAGAGATCTAGAACGGCAAGATCTCTGCTTGCTCGTAGGTTAACAACTTCTAGTGGGCATTGAACCTGGTACATTAAAGGAAAACTAATAAACTTCAGAGCCCTATTAATTAGAAAAAAAGAGAGCTGCAGTAGATAACTACACCAGACCTGTGCCCGTGGAGGAATAGTTTCGGGTACTAATGAAAGTTCCATCTTTAAATGGGTTGGAGGCAGTATCACAGCTCGCACTGAGACGAGAGGTGATGTATTTTTGTTTCCCAAGAAAAGAACAAAACGTCCATGATGAGATCTCCATTCTGCTTTTATTCCAATCTGTAAGAAAGGAGGAGGTCAAGGTAATGAACAACTTACACAACAAACCAAAAACAAAACAAAAAATCTAGGGGGAAGGAAAAACCTGATTAAAAAAAATTGTAAAATAACAGTCCCAACCACACATATGCAGCAGTGTGAACTTGGAACTATGAATCACTTGCAAGCCAAACAACTATGGCTGGCTCCAGATTTGTAAAGTAGGAATAAAATCAAAAATGAAATGAAAGGCAAGGCAAGGCAAGGGTCAAATAGTAAACTCATAATTGAGCAGCATAATTTGAGGAAGTTCAAGATAGGGAAGTACACAAGTTATGCTTCATTTTTGCCTTTTTGCCTTTTTAGAAGGCCTTTCTTCAAACAAGGGCTTTTAAAAATCAATAAGGCATGCCCGAGAACCATACAAAATAACTACTTGCAGTCATTACTATATTCAAGACTTAAATTTAACAACTATGTTGAAAACCTGTATATGGGGGTCCTCATAAAGTACACCACTGTCTTTAAGGCACAGTGCATTGAACCTTTCTGCAATGTTCGCAATTGGCTGTCAGAAGATGGAGAGGGTTAACATGATGCCAAAATGAGAAACTTCAAGCAACATAGTGGATTACTGTCAAAGTAATTCAATCATGCGTAAAGTATAGGCGCTCAAGAAGTAACAAAGAATGGATAATCATGGATCACCCCAGCCACACAAGATACTACAGTACCTGAACTGAGTTTGACTGATCATCGACAGTGGCCAGTGCCAAGGGACCAGCTGCATCAGGTGTAGCTACCAGTTTTGACAACAGATTCTGGTCCTTATGCTCAGCTGGAACAGCAGGGGCTGGTGGACCCTCTATTGCAAGTGGACCCAAAAGATCTCCAAGGAGATCTGCAGGATGAACCTCTTGAGGAACGACCGCAGTGATGGACCCATTCTCATGGGAGAATTCTCGATCTTGAGAATTGATTTGATCTTGAGAGGTAGCTTGATCATGAGTACTACTAGCTTCCTGAATTGTATTTAAACTTGTTGAAGCATTATTAACATGATTAACCACTATCAAGAGGCTAATAGAAAGGTTCAACCCTAACCATATTTTGGCTTGGCATCCTAACAAGGGCAAGCTGACTGACTGGAACGGACCCATTTGCAGGACGCTGGTCAGTTACAACCAAGGCATTTGATGTTTGTTGCTGACTCCTTATTCTAATTGCACTTTGCTCTGCTGTGTCAACTTCAGCATCCTCAGTCTTTTTAATCAAAGCAGACTAGTGTTGACAATTAAAACATGTGTTAGTCTGGAAAATGATATACCTTTTACCTTTAACTAGCTTTAGCAAAATAAGAAGAAAAAATCCACTTCATTCAATTACAAGATCTACCTGGCGTTCTGGAAATTTGGGCATTTCAGCCAATACATCCACTAAAGCTGCCCCTTTCCTACTAAGTGCAAAATATTCAACAGATCTTTGCTGGATTTCTACATCGATATAGCTTTCATATCTGCAAAATGTGCAGAAACATTTCCCATGATAATTATGAAAAGAATATACAAGATTATAGACATAATAATTTTTTATACATAACCAAAAAGGATAAGGTAAGAAAAAGATAATACTTACTTTCGAAATATAGACCAGATTTGTTCTTGCAATTGTGGATCTGAAGGATGGTTGTGCATCAAGATTTTGGCAAATGTTGACAGAAGGATTGCAATAGTACTCGTTCTGAAGAGAATAATTCTTCAATAGATTACCAAAAAGACATCAACAGTTGATAACCAAAATGGAACTGCTGTATGCTTACGTTACTGTAGGAAGTTTCTCACTAATAATGGTGAAGATTTCCTTAGGGCTGCAGCCAGGTCTCTGAGCCAAAAGGTGGCTGTATTCTCCAAGAAGATAAGCACTTACCTAATGCATCAATAAAATTTAGAAGAATAGGCATATATTGTACATCAATTTACCAATTGTTGGCACATACACTGCAATTCGAGGGGAAATATAATACTGTCAGTGAACTACGACTGTAGTTAAGATAACGGTAAAAATTTGATCAGATAGAACTGCCAAATTTTTAGTTAGTGATCATGTTTATGGAGTGTGATGACTTAAACAAATATACTCCAATAATCACAAATGTGAGGAAATTTATGAGGGGTATAAAAACTTAATGTGGATGAAGCATGAAGCATCAACAGTTTTCTAGCACATATTTGCTATCCTGGAGTTATAAAACAACTTGTAATAAACTTATGAGGGCATATAAAGTGCACGAAGTGCGAACAACTTTGTAGGAGATATTTGTTCCCGTAGAGTTTCAGATGAAAAAGAAATTGCTAAAATAATTAATCACGCAGGTCTATATTGCTAAGATTTACCATTTCATTCTAAAGGGAACTCAGAAAATTCAACATACAGGTGCAATCCAAATAAAACTTTTCAACTCCAGTTATATTGTACATATTGAGGAAGTACTATGGTGGCACAAAGACATTCTACTACATGCAGTTTGACAAAAGCTAACATAATGAGGTGAAATGCAGAGAGTATTAGCAAACATCTTTTTTGCTACCAGATTCTCTTCTCAATTTGGATAGAACCGAGGACTAGGATAAGAGATACACCTTGACCATTATCTCATGCAAAGCAGGCTTCTCAAGATACTCTCTTGCTTTAGCTGCTGCATATGGCTGTACAATATCACTAGAGCAGTTATGTGACCGGAATGAGGGATCTACCAAGTACATAAGCAGTAAATGGTGTGAACCTGTAAATCCTCATTGTTGGTGACAAACTGAACCACACGATACCATATGTCATCACTAACAAAATCCCCAGCTTTATCAATCAACTGAAGAATGACGTCAACATACCTACAAGTAACAAGAATTGAAGTTCCAGACAACATGTCAAGAATTTGAAGGAGAAAGGAGATTATGATGAATTTCTAGTAAAAGAGTTCAATTAATATAGAAAATTATCACACATCAAAACATGGACTTCATTAAAAGAAATTATTCATATATGGTTTAGTATATATAGAGGAGATAACAGCAACAGGAAGCAAAGTGAGAGAATACAGAGGTTGAGACAATCCAGAGGGAATATGGAAATAGAGAGGGCACAGACCTGGGTATGCTTTTGTCAGAGAAAGAATAAGGGAAATAGGAGGAAATAAAAGCAACAAGATATGGAAAAGTTTGGTAGAAGACTGATTAGTGATTTGGAATGGCAGGAGGAGAGAATTGGATTAGCTGCATCAATAGTATTTTAGTCTTGAGAGCTTTTACAATATTAACAAGGTGTGGAATTCTAGATTAGCATCTCCTTCTTAATGGTAACTTAATTCCCTTGCTTGAAGAAATCTTTATTGCCTCAACAATTTAGACCAAGCAAAGGACAAGAAGAGAAATTAATGTTTGAAAATTAAAAGGATAATCAAGATGGGATCATACCAAACATCACATAGGAGCCATTTTACCATTTCTGTGTCAAAGGTAACTGGCAACAGTATTGTTACTAACTGATCTCAGTTTGCTTACAGGATTGCAGAAGAATAGCATCAATTAAGCAAATTTTACAATTGAAACAATCATAATGATATAACTAAATTACATGCTGTATAATTATGGAATATATCCATTAAAGAAATTACATTCTGTGGTAAAAAAAGAGATATTTGATTAGTCTATTCAAGCATTCAAATTCTCTCACTGATGCTTGGACAAAAAAAAAAAGAGAAACATTTGAGAGATGCCAATACAAATTATATAAATGTGAAACAAGTTCTTTGATGTAAAAATTGATACACACCAAGACAGATCTGGAGCAAACTTCTCTGCTAAAATAGCAGCTTTGAGTGCCAATTCTTCGCGCATAGCAAACTCTGCTGTATTAAGATACTGAAGAGAAATAGTAGACAATTCGTGAGGATCACAGATGACCTCCTATTGCATAATATTTATATACTTAAAACTACAAAAGAGAAAAACAAATCAAAAATTCACTTGTACCTGCAATAACTCTTCGACTATATCCTTGGCGTTTGTAACATCGCACATGCCATAGAGTAGATCAAGAGCGCGTCTCCTAATGCTGGAATATTTCAAACATATGAGGAATTTACATGGACAACAGGCATAATCAAGCATGTGAAAGACAATTATGCAGAAAAATACTAAAAGGAAACTTAAAAAAAATTATAAGGAAAGAAAGAGAAAAAACTGCAAATACAACATTTCAGAAAGGAATAAATCCAACAGAAGAATACATACTAGAAGAAATGTACATCCAAGCTATAAATATAATTTCCTAGAATCATCAAATCAACAAGTAGACAAATTTGCTACTTGTTTTGAAGGATAGTATTTAGACAGGCATCTCTCCCTCTCTCTCTCTCTCTCTGTCTCTCTCTCACACACTCACTCACTCACACTAAAGTTGTACATAAAGGAAGACCCGGAATCAAAAACTGAACACGAGTTTTTACTACTAACCAACAGCTAACAGCTGAATACATAATCACTCACCACAGAAGCACAAAATTCATTTTACATAACATTCATTTTCAGCCACCAAAATAATGTTCCATAGTTAAAACTGAATTAGCAAGTTCATAATAAAATAATCATTTTACCAACTATAGCCAAAGGTAGTGTGTGGGCATAGTCCACCACCCAAATGACTAGCCACATGGCTGGGGATGCCCACTAGATAAAACCAAGATCCCTGACTTAGCCATGTGGGACTAAATGAGTTGTCCCCTGCCCACCACTAGCTAGCCTTCTCCTTAACTCAGACCATTTGGGGTGCCTAGACTAGGATGTTTAGCAAGCAAAACTTGTGTACCCCACTATGCAAATTAGATGACAACAACATAGATCTGTATCACGTTAGATCCACATAAAAGGGGTTTTCATATCATGAATCATATGTAATGGTTATGCCACAACAATTCTCATCCCCCAGAGATGAAAGATGTTTTTGAGACATCCAAACGTCTCCTGGAAACTTTTTGAAGAATACAAAATCATGAATCAAAATTACAAGTAAAAAAGTAGCTGGTAAACATCGCGTTTCACATAGTGACAGAAATTCCAAAAGGCCTGTAGCAGATTGATGTTTTGGAGAAAACAATACATTGAATCAAACTCCCACCAACAAGAAGGTACCTGATGTCAGGATCTTTCAGAGAAGTAATTATTTGTGATTGATGTCGTTTGATAATATCCTGCACATCTGACACCAATAACATCCTCGTCATGTTCTCCTGTATGAATAAATAAGAGTCATCATCAGCATTCTAAAAGACTGGGAAGTTGAGGTGCATTTCTTAACAAGTGCAGCCTCATCGTTGGCCCAAACCCCAACCTCAAGGCAATTGCCACAATACTCCATTTAGATGTAATCAATCACCAGCACAACAGCTCTTTAGAAATACTACTGGAGAAAGCACTTACAAGGCCAAGATATCGAATGTTTGGTTCACGAACAGCAATAAACTTCCCAAGCAAAGCCACACACTGAGACATCATCTCCTTCTCAGCATCAAGATGCATAACCTGCAAAATAGATGAGAGTGATATAATTACTGGAAAAACTACAACATATATTTTGAAGCAATTTAATGCTAATAACAGATTGGAAAACACCTGCTTATAGATACTTCACTAAGCAGAACATAGGCTTATAACGAACTAAAACACACTAAGTGTATAAATTTGGAAATAAAAAGACAAGAAGCAATCAATCAATAGCATTATTAACACAAGTGGATGACAGAAGAGAAACTTACCCTTGTTAGTTTGTTAGAGAGCATGGAAAGTGTATTATTCAATGATTTGGTAGATCAAATTGAAATTTGTAGAATGGGAGTGAAGTTTTTTATAACTGAAAGCCAACATCAATATCCTCAGAATGATTGATGCAAGATTGCCAACAGAAACAAGAACTTTCAGATTTTATTTTCCAGGAAATACATATGATCATGGTCACTTACTGATGAATGACATGTGCTGCATTCACATATGCATTTTCGATCTTAGGACAAATCAACCTTTCAAATAAAAAAAAAAAAAAAGCTTATAATTTGAAGGGGAAAACTCACAAGAGCCAAGGCTTCAAAAAGAACTGCGTGTGCTGCATTGTTCTTGTTGACATTTTTTACAACATCGGTACCCATTAAAATACGTTGTAGAACCTTCAGTGAAGTAAATTGGTTTATTAGCAAACATAAGAAAATAAGCACGTTGCACCATGCTGCATATACCAAAATCAGTCATACTTCAAACAAGGCTCTTCTGGTGTTTGGATCTTCAATGGCTGGAAAATACTGAAGAGCCCTCATTGTCTTAACCTGCATTATGTTAACATTAACAACCAGAATAATGATAATTTCTCTTTAACTTTGTCATTGTTTAGATGGACATGAATAATTGCTTAAAGACCCGCAACTTTTGTTTGTCGATTCCATGGTTCTTGCTCCAAAATAATAAACACAAACCATTTAACACTTAAGCACCAAGTATATATATAACTAGATGACTGAGTAATGTGTGTACGTCAAGAAACAAAAACAACAAAATTTATATCATCCTACATCACAAAATTCATCATATATTATCTATATACAAGCATGATGAATTTACAATTTCGTATTTTAATTATTATAGGAAGACTTCCGATGTAGCAATGCTAAAAACAACAATCAAGTAAAGTTGTGATAAGCACAAGCCTGTAGACTTACAAGTGTCTCGGAGAATAAAAGTCAATTCAACAGAAAGCACTTATTGGAAAATTTACTCATATTTGATAGGTTCAGTATGCTTATTGGAACAGTCACTCATATTTGATATGAATACCAACAAAAGGAATCACACAAAAACTATAAAAATCTTGTAAGTTTGTTCATGCAAACAGTACTAGTGTACAACCTTGATCATCAAGATCCACTTTGAAAGAGCTGCTCATATGCACTAGCAGAAATTTTGGCAAGGGACCACTTTTCCTTCCCCTAGTTGTTAAGGAGTCCATGTTAGGAAGCCATTTTAAAATGCAGCTTGCCAAGGTGGCCTAGGCAGCCAAGCAATGCAAGTGGGTTTAACGAAAAATTAGAATTTTTTTATGAGTTGTAGATTCATTTAACATTAGAAAGTAATTCTAGTTCTCCCAATTAGCCCCCTGCTCTCCTCTCACTGATTTTTTATCATTGTCTAACTGTCTTTTCTTCCTTCTCTTCCTTCTTGTTCTCTCTCTTCTCTTATACATAATTTTAAAAAAAAAATCATCATCTAGTCATAACACACAAAATCATTTTTTCCAAATTTTGCGGTAGTTTTTTAATGTCAATATGAAATATATAATGTTTCATTATTGTTAAATATGTTATGTGTTTAGTGCTTGCATATTATGACTTTATTTGCAATGTGAATTTAATTTGATTAAAGATACAATTGACACTCTTAATTTAATATATTTCTCTTTTTTTATTATTTTAATGTTGACTACCTAAGGCCTTGCCTGGCATTTGAAATCATCTTTTAGTACCTTGATTATAGAATAATCTGAGGTAGGCGAATAAATGCAGTAGTCAAAGGAATAGTTCCAGTATAAAAATGAATTCAGAAAGTAAAGAATCCACAATACAAGTAGAAAGCTGGAAATAAAAATGAAAAAAAAAGGTACATGAGTTGGCTAGACCTGAAGCCATGGTGATGGAATTCCATAATAGGTGTACTCTGGTGGAATATCTTGGTTTCTGGCCAACCTTTCTAATATTTTAACACATTTTGGAAGGCAATTCCAATACGCTTCAATATTATTTGAGACTAAAGCTACAAAAAGGCTCATAACAGCTGTCAATACTCCCAAATCACGTTCATCTAAAAGCTGTGACATCCGATCAGACCTAAAATAGAAAAGAAAAATTATCGTACTTGAATTCAGACAAACACAAAGTAGTAGTAGACATGCACTTTTATGTAGATAACCAAATGAGGATATGAATGCATAGCAGCAACTTACCAACCATCTATATTGACAACATCAGGATTCTTCCTGTAAAGACGAAGAAGACATAATGCAGCTTTTTTTCGGACTAGAGGCCTGCAACTACTTGAAACCTGATGGAAATACAAGCAACATCAGTGGCACTCCCATAACAACATATGAATTGGGAAATTCCATAATCTTACCAGCAGCTTTTGGACATCAGGTGCCAGTGATTCAGAAAACTCCTTCCCACCAATATTTCCCACCTAAAAAAAAGGTAAATCCATTACTTTAACAGCTCCCCTAGTGCCGGCCCCACGGATACAGAAGGAGGTTCATGCAGGTACACAGGCGGAAGGTGCATGGTGGGGTAAACCCCAGAATTGACCCCTGTCCATTACGCCAGAGGTACCATGCACCCACCATCTACGCTAGCGCTGGGGGCAAAATATTATGATATGACCTTTTCATTGGATTTAGACAAGCTACCAACAACAATTCCTATTTAAATCTATTACATGGAGAATGCCTTAAATTTGGTGTCATCATACTTAATGAATTTTCTGCACTTTCTATCAACAGGTACTGTGATTTTGCTAGGATCGAAAACATATGTCATGTTTACAGTTCAGTAAGTAGATCACCAATCTATATAATGTTAATAAAGGCAGTTCATTGTCTACCATAACTCCATCTGCATCCCTGCTAAAACAGTTTCTAATCATCAGCAAAATATCTCACGCTTACTCATGAACTGATTGCTTGATGTAGAAATAAATTATAAAGGGAGTTTGAATTCTTGTTGAGAAACTTGCATAAGGTTTATCATGAAGAACATGCAGATGGATCATTTCCAAGTGTTCCAAAATGTCTTTGCTGCTGTGACATAACTAACCAGATACCTATGAATGTTACAAAGGGAACCTAGAATTAAAGTTTCACAGGACGCATAATCATTCAAGTTCAAGCAAGAACCTTGCAACTTTTGTTAATGGAATCTTTCTGAGAATTTGGAATTTAATTATGGCAGTGAATCCCTTTATCTTGCCATTGTGAATATCTAAATGTTTTCTTAAATTTGTGTTTGTTGACCCCTGTATGGATAAATATCACAAGACAAAGGATTCATCCCATAAAAGTTTCCAACAGGGAGGAAAAGAAAGGCTTATAGACAATCACAGAAGTTTACAGACTATTTCCCCTAGAAGCTACATGTACAGTTAGATCAAACCTCTATATTCAAATGACAAAAAGTAATTTCAATAGTTTTTTAAATGTTATAGGCAAACTGTTAAGCACATAAATGTAGGTACGATATTACATAAGTAGGATCAAATTACCATCCGTGAGCAAAATATGTTAAGTGATTGGCAGAAGAATTGATCACATAAAAAAAATAAAAAATAAAAAACCAATTTAATGTATGTAATGATACAGTAACTAAAGATCAATGAGACTTGAGAAGGATGCTGCTTAATACCATGGTCAGTGCCAGACACTGGAAGGTTTCATTTCGCCCAATTATATCATTCCGTACTGTATTTATAACAATTCTTAGGAAGTCATGGTTCTCATTGAGCAAGCAAGATGTCACTATGTACCCAACCTGCAGCAAAAATTTTCACATGAGAAAAACATATAAAATAGAAACATATATAGACCAATCACCAAATTACTTCATACACTTATCTTATACATTTCACTTTAGTTTTGCAAAACATTATCCTCACCCATTCACTCTCCTTGGTGAAAAAAATAGACCACGTGCATCAATTAGTTATTTCCTTAGCCTGAATAGACAATACACTAATAGTCTTTACCAAGACTTAAAAATTTACTGTTGTAATGGATTTTGTACCGGAGCAAACCAAAATAACAAATTGGATAAAATTGTGACTGACAGAAGACAAGGCGCAGCAAATTACCTAAGGCTAGCCTCTCTATCACTTGCTACCTTTTATGAGTGGCAAAAAGATCCATTCATGAGCAATACTTGTAATGTAAAATAAATAAATAAAGAACAAATCTACTAACTGTGAAAGACAATAGAATTCTTGAAGGAACAATTAGAGAAACACTTCCTTAGTTTTTATTTGCAAGCATAAATTACCTGTTTCTCTGGATACTTTGGAGCAGAAATCAACGAAACAGTTTCTGTATGTCCAAAATCTACATCATAACCTAGCATGTGTATGTAAAGAATTTTCCAGACGTACTTCTTCTTCTCATAATGTGACAATCCCTATTAAATAAGAAAAGGTTGGTATCATTGAACAAAATAATCTATGACAGTTGTGACTTAATTTTTTGAAGTACAGTATATTTAGATTTCCACCGGAGCATAATCAAATGATTGTGTGATAACCAGAAATCGCAGAATAGTTAACATCTAATATCTGTTATTTGAATTTCATTCTCATTGGAATCCAGTAGAAACATTAGGAATCAATCCAACCAAATGAAAAACAACCTAGCAGAAGTGAAAAATTACTTATTCTAGCATTTATTTCATTGTTGCCTACCTTCAATACTATCTTATTGGCTACTTTTAAGGCACAACATAATTCAGATAAAGATTGCTTACATATACAAATCTGCATATTTGTTGTTGTTCCTTAATACACCTAGTTTAGTAAATTTGCATTAATTAAATTCATATTCATAAAATAGTATTGAGTAAATGCTCCAATATCTTGGATATGCTAAGAGAGAATAAAAATTAAGAAAAAAGTATTTTTTATGATAAATGCATCTAATTTTCACTGAAATGGATAGATAAAATTAGAAGTCAAACATATGCCAACAGAACACAAAAAATAAAAAATAATTAGTGAAAGATGCTCAAGTTCAATGCTCACTATATGAAGTTGAACTTTTATGCTTTTACCCATAAAGAATAACTTAATGCTAAATTCACATTCACAAAAGCCAGAACTCAATTTTACAAATTCTAAATTCAACAATCACTGAATATCTTGCAAATTTAGCAGTAGAAAACTTTTTATTTAAGAAGTAGTACTGCAATTATAGCCATATTACATTGACATATTTTCTTTCATCTGTTGTCATTTTCTGTCTTTAGACAATGAAATACAGTTGAGACAGTAGAACATCAGTCTAGCTGACAAACAGTATCTTCAGTCAAATTGACAGTGTAAATTTTGCTTATTAACTACATAAATTATTCCATCCCGCGCCATATGACTTCTATAGAGTAAACCTAGATGCTCAAACGATGGCAAGATTGCGTGATTCGCAGAGACAACACTTTAGGTTAGTTCCCTGCAGAAAGCAGACGTAGTAAACGAACCATAATATTGTTGGGATATGAACAAACCACAAACCTAGAAGCGATCAGTTGAAACCTGCCCATTGAGGCACAGTCTGACAATAATGGAGTATCCTCCCCCACACCTTTTTTTTTTTTTTTTGGCCGACGAAAAACAACAGAGAAGTAACGATTAAGAGAAAGGATCAGGAGAGGGAAGAAAGGTTTTGGACCTTCTCATTCTTAAAGCGGGTACGGATGTTGCCGAGCTCCTTGTCGACCCTGAGCCTCTCCTGTTCCTTGTTCTGGCAATTCCGGACGTCGCTGATAAACACGGAGAGCCCTCGCATCCCGGACAACGCCATAGCTGCTCCGGGCACCCGCACAATCCGATCGCCAGCGCCGGATCCACGGACGAGCGGCTCAGATCTGCAGGTCCGCGTACGAGATTCAGCGCGGAATCGCCTCCGCCGTCCTCGATTGGGAAGTCCTGGCACCGATCGGGGCCAAACCGAGAGAGTCTCCTCTCGCAACTCGAGCGGTGAAGGAAGAAACGAGCTGGTTTCCAGAAGGCGGATCGAAAGAAGCAGACGGCGAAAATTAAACGGGTGATGCTGTAGTCGCTATAGGTATTTACGTATTTTGATAAAAAAAAAATCATTTTTTTCTTCGTTTTTTCGCGTGCCTAATTTAATAATTTTTTCCGTTTATAAAACGCTTTTTCCCGTTGAGGGAGATACGGCGGAGCTTCTACGGAGGCCTCCGGTCTGAGTCTGGATCCAATCACCGGTTTACCCAGATAAGCAGACGATGCTTCGCCTTCCGGTGCGAATCAAAACCATTATCACCGGTTAAGTTATGTTTACTTTTAAGCAGGGGTTAAATATTATATATTTAATAAATTTATCAGATATTTTCAGTGTATTATCTGAAATTACCATAAATTTATTAGATTAAAAATAAATAATTCGGTAAGTCAAAAGGTGCTATAATGATTTTTCATCTCATGTTTTGGACGGGCGTATGAAGGTAGCGGTCTAAAAGATGACACGTGTTATAATGATTTTAAAATTTGAGTTTGATATTTATTAAAATATTTATTAAATTTGAAGGGTACTTGATTTGAGAGTGGGAATGGAAACAAATGGAATTTGATGCTTGGTTTGAGAATTTATGGATCCCACTCACTTCTATCAATTTTATTCACATTTTCATATCTTAATCACCTCTAAGGTTTATATCAAACTCACCAATAATATTGTTGTTATTATAAATTAAATTAAATATTTATCAATTAGATAAATTTAATATTATTTTTTATTTTTAAATATATTATAAAATAATTTATAGTTAAAAATTTATAAATAGTAATACGTACTTAATAAAAAATAAAATTAATTTATAATTAAGATTGGAAAAATAAAAGAATATTTTACTTTTTTAGCGCTATTGCTGTTATAATAGCTACCCCTAACTATTATAACTTAATAATTATAGAATAGTTGTTACGATATTATACCTTACTTCCAACACTATTATAGGTACTATAACGCATAACAATTATAAAGTAGTTATTATAATTAATCCATTTAGAAGTAGGACGGATTATGCTAAAAAATATGGCGACGATAAGGTGGACGACAAGTAGAATAAGCGATAACAGTCCGAACACGTGGCGCCTCATTCACGTAACACCTGTATGCACTCGCACAGATGAACAAACCATTAGAGATTGAACCAGGAAAGGGGCCCCCGGCTCTGGTACTCCGACGCTCAAGTCAGTGGCATGACCGAGAGAGGAAAAGGCTACAGAGAAACAGTGATGCAGACGTATTGGAAAACGTGAAAAAGCGTACCTC
>JBBPFP010000123.1:0-12322 GCA_037974795.1 Kaempferia galanga | reverse complement strand
TGAGAACTGGGAGTCATGTGGTTTGTGACAACGGATTCTATTATGCATGAGTTATGAAACAAACTGTTTGAGGAACGAAAAGGGAGTGAGGGGATACCCGAGAGAGTCAAAGAGCACACACCACACGGTTTATCAAGAGAACCCAACAATCCTCGAAGTTTCTCAATTTCTACACGGTTGAATCTGCCTGAGAGTTAAAGAGCACGTGCCAGATGGTTTAACAAGAGAACCCAACAATTCTTGAAGTTTCTCAATTTCTACACTGTTGAATCTCCCTAGGAAATGCACAAATGCAAAATCGGCCATGATGAAGTAACGCAGAAGCAAAAAAGAAAAAGAGAATTAGCAATGAAGGTTTAATGCTTTGATACCATGTGGAGAGCATTGATGTGGAAATTCCTCTTATTTCAGAATGCGAATACCCAATATTATATACAAAATTATAATAAATAAAATAAGAGATAAAAAGAGAGAATAGGAAACTAATTATTCCTAAAGATATCTTTCTAATTAAACCCTAAATTTAAGGGATTTCCTACTTATGTGCTCACCTCTTTATTCTTGTGAACAGCTGTTTATTTCTATACAAGTTGTTCATAGCTGTTCACCGATAAACAAGAGTTATTCATCAAAACATATATTCATGACTTTTTCAAAATAAAGTTCATTTCTTTTGCTACAGAAAGTACAATAAAATTATATAATACCAAAACCTCATATGAACAAAATGAAGAGTACAACAAATAAAGCCAAGCTTAGTGTCTGTATATCGAGCACATCAAGGATCCATTAGCAATTCTATGTACTAAGTTGAAACCAACTATAAAATCTACCTTTGTCAACAAAATTGACGGCTAAGACTATAAATTGCTAAGTGGGCGTGAATTTAATCTTAATTAGGAGATCAAAAAAAAAAATAGAAAAGATGCAAATACAAATTATATTACATCTTTAATATTCTGATTTGATGTTTTTAGTTTTAATAATCAAACTCTTATTTTTATTTCACTTATTTATCGCCAATCACTAATTATTCCTTTTATTTATTATTAGCTTTTATCACAATATAGTATTATATTTTAATTATTATCTTTTAGTCATCATCAATAAATCTATTGCTAAGAAATTCACTAAAGAAGTGAATCATTGAAGAGACCCTTAAAATGTAAATTGCGTCATCTGACACAAGTTAAAGCCCCTTACGAATGCTATACAATGATATAGCACCATTGCACAATTAAATATTGATCGTCGGTGACATAATTATACCAGGCCAAGTTTTCACTTTTTAATATTTATTTTCTCCACTTATGATCATTAATCAGTGTCAATTACTTGAGTGAACCTACAACAAGAATATAATAGCACTATTAGTTTACCTCGCTATTTTTGGCCCAGGATATAGGGGAGAGAGGAGGGAGAGAGAGAGAGAGGAGGCATGGTGGAGACTTAATCTTTTGCGACTCGACTTTGGACAACCAAGTGGTGGGCTATAAGCATAGGGAGTCGGAGGAGAGAAAGGGAGAGGATAGATAATCCACAATGACCTCTCTAAGCTTTGGTGGCGGTGGGTGTTGGAGTGACGAGCAATGGCAGTCACATGCCACACACATGGAGTGAGAGAGTGGGGAAACACAAGAGAGCTATAAAGGGGGAGGGAGAGAGAGAGAGAGAGAGGATTGTTGGCGATCGAGGTGCAATGGCGGTGTTGCACGAAGAGGGAGAGGAGAGGGATCCACGTGGGGAGAGAGAAGAAAGAGATCCAACTATTCAAAAATTTAACTAATTGTACCATCGCAACTAAATCAGACTATCTTCGCATAGAAATTTGGTTCAATTAGAAACTGGCCAAAATAAATCCAAATCAATCATGATTTGAACTCCACATGATCCAACATCGCATCTATCCGATGAGTTCTTTATAAACCAAATTCGACTTTAGCTTATCACCCAAAACCTCATGTATTGGTTTTGTACGATTCATACAAAAACTTGAGCAATAAAAACTTGTATCTAACACCAATTATTTGGGTTGATTTCATGAATTGTATCCCTCCATTGATCATGCAAAGTTATGCTGCCCATAAAATTCAAGTAAATTAAATAATTTTTTACTGCAGATAAATGATTTTGGTTGGACAATGTGGATTTAGCTTAGATTCGACAAGACCTTCATTAGATGATGTTGGTTTTTCTTAAGTTCGAAAAGAACCATGCATTCCACTTTCCTTACTAATCACAACCAAAGAAGGAACAAACACAAAAGCGACGATTCATTGAATGTGGAAGATGCATAACTTTAAGGAATCAACTTTGCATTTGTATTAAGAATAGACATTTCTCTCTGATAATGTTTTTATTAGTTTTATATATGAAAAGCGGTGTTCTTGAGTGAATAACGAGCGAAGAAATGGGAGATAACTGCAATGGGAAAGCAAAGGTCCGTCAATCTTCTTTGTAGTTTTATTGTCCACTGCCCAATATACCTTGGATTGCAAGATTAAACTGAATAAAATAATTGAGGATGAACCATGGCATCCAAGAATAATATGATTAAGATTCTGAAATGTGAGCTTCAGATTTTTCTTAATTTGGAGACAAGGATACTGCTCATCTTGATCCAAACTGGATGAGATTATATTGAGCTTAATGAGGAGAGAGTTTCAAGTTATCCACCCAAAACCCTGTCTTACTTGACTAAACTGAACTGGTTCACACTAGTTTAACATTGGTTCAGCCATAACTCCCCCAAATTGAGTCCAAATTGAGCCCGATTTGAACCTAAAGCAATCCAAAATTG
Source organism: Kaempferia galanga (assembly GCA_037974795.1). Classification (NCBI taxonomy): domain Eukaryota; kingdom Viridiplantae; phylum Streptophyta; class Magnoliopsida; order Zingiberales; family Zingiberaceae; genus Kaempferia; species Kaempferia galanga. The sequence goes on along the minus strand of JBBPFP010000123.1, from coordinate 9,522 downwards.
TCTCCACCTAATATAATCCTCAATTGGTCAATCGAACACAAAATTAAACCCAAATTGGATCCAAATTTGATTAAATCAGCCTCAAAACAGGTTGGTTCAGCCTTAAACAATCCCACTTCCTGTTAATAATCCCCAATTAACTCTTGTAAATTGTAATCACTATTAGCTTGTAATTAAACCTTAATTTATAACATAATAACATGTAAGTTATATATGTATTCATTTTGAGATAATTAAGTGATCTTTTCCCAAGTTGGTTTGCATAATATGCTTTCCTTATTATTCATGTATTTTAGGTACAATGTTTTGATCATTTTTACTAGTCTCACCAATTTCATATTCTATTTGTATCACCTGAATTAGCCACCATTTATCACCTGAATTAGGATCTTTATCACCCATGGAGCTTTCTTTGTTTTACTTGTGTCACTGCACATTGGAATACACATGTAAAAATATCAAAGTACCACACATTTTGCCTTTTATTGGTCTTTACATATTATTGGAATGGTACATCCTGTTTATAATAACAACACGAGATTTGTAACCATGCTTTTGGGAACTTGACAAGTTGCCTTAGAACTAGCAGATGTTAATTATTAGATGGTGCTTTGTCATTTCAGGGAAATCGCCTACACAAGGGCCTAGTTAACCATTGGCAGAAATTCACTTTTAGTCCAAGGTAATTCTGACTACATTATCCACGGGAGCTCTTATCTTTATTCAAATTACTTTTCAACACATACAAGTTCTAATTTTTATTTTTAGAATAAGTATAGAGCAAATAAATAAAGTCATCCTTTTTTGAAATATTAAGAAGGGGAGCCTTAGCGCAATGGTAAAGTTGCTATCATGTGATCTTGTGGCCACGAATCACAGAATAACCTTTTGTAATGTAGGGTAAGGCTACATATAATAGACCTAGTGTGGTCCGATCCTTCTCTAAGACCTCACATTGGCAGAGCTTCGTGCACCGGGCTTAATGAGGAGAGAGTTTCAATTTATCCACCCAAAACCCTAACCCACTTGACTAAACTGAACTGATTCACACTGGTTTAACATTTGTTCATCTGCAACTTCCCCAAATTGAGTCCAAATTGAGCCCGATTTGAACCTAAAGCAAACCCAAAATAGTCTCCACCTAATATAATCCTCAATTGGTCAATCTAACACAAAATTGAACCCAAATTGGATCCAAATTTGATTAAATCGGCCTCAAAACAGATTGGTTCAGCCTTAAACAATCTCACTTCCTGTTAATATTCCCCAAGACCCAAGTAACTCTTGTAATCACTATTAGCTTGCAATTAATGCCCCTTAGATATTCATCTAATTTTTACCAAATATTTCAAATATGAGGGTAAGGAAATTCTCTTTCTAGAGGTATCTTATATGTTATCCTCTTAATGCTGCGTTATTTCCCACTTAACATTATCCTGTTAAAACTATCGACATGTAGCAACTTGTATGCATATTATGTCAAAGACTTTTACATCATAGCTGACATGTGATCTCTTAATAAAGCAATGTTGTTAAAAGTACAGGTTAAAAGGGAATTGAAACTCAGTAGTGTGTGTGTGTGTGTGTGTGTTTTTTTTTTGGTCTTTTTATCCCTTTTAGTCAATTTAAGGCTAAAAATCAGACGATCCTGCTTTATGGCCAACATCTTCCAATAGTTTTCTTAGAAACTACTTAATTTGTAGCCTTCTTATTTTGTTCCAGAACAATGATCAGTAAACCTATTTAGTCTTCTTAATCAGACTACTTAATTTGTCCCATGACAGTGGTCAGTAAACCCTACATTTTGTAGTCTATGTTAATTCTACCACTGGAAAGAAGCAAGGATTTTTATTCATAAGTTGGAGCTCTAATGTATTTATATATTTTGCGATATTGTGTTCATTCTACTTACGTTGAAGATTTTAATATTGCATGTTCAAATTGCCAGCACAACATTGTTCTATCAGTTTTTTTTCTTTGACCCCACTTCATTCCAGTTCTTTGACGTATTTATATTGCATGCCCGATCCCGGTTCATGAGTTTTCATGCCACTCTGGTCATGTGTGCTAACTTAGTAGTTACATTTAATGCACATCTGGTTTTAATCTGTATCAGATTTGTTTCCAGGATTTAGTTTCACCTCTAAGCAAATTGCATTATGTGATTCTGTATGTCTGCTGTCTAATGTACCTGCTAAACTACTGGGTTTCATATTTTCGACTATTCCTTTTCATACTTCCTAGGGCTCTCTATGCAATTTATTCCACTTCTATTAGTAGACAAATTATTGACTTCTGATCTTCTGGAAGATCATTTCCTGTCTTTTTTAAGAGTCAGAAGGTATTATTAACAATGATTCAAATCTCATTCCATATTGGATGGCATTGTTGAAACACATTTATTTTGCTGGGTAATTCAAATTGAAACTACTCATCACAGTGGAACATGCATATTCCTCTGTAGTTGCCTGATACTGGCCATGTACTGAGTGTGGAATGTCGAATAAGTTTTTTTTTTGGGCTTATATTGAGAGAGATGTATTTCTATGGTAGCTGAGAAGGTTAGCTACTTCCTCCTTTCTTTCCTCTTATTCTTCTTATTCCTTCTCTTCCTCTTCTTTTCATGATCCTTAATTGCTCTATTTGCCATTATTCCAAGTTGGATCAGTCTCATGCAAATGTATGTGTTTGTCGCCTGATAAAATCTGAGCCCCGCCCTTTATCATTTGTTGATGTTGTTCAATTCTTCATGCTTGCTCCCAGTTTGAAGTGCCTTATTTTCTATATTTTTGAAGTATAATTTTTTTATGTATATTTTTAGATAGTATAAAATCAAATAAATTTATCCCATGAATTTTTAAACAACTCTCTTAATTAGAATGTCAAGAATAAAAATGAAATAGTTTATAATGAACACATATAAGAAACTATGCACATTTCTAAATGTCTTAATCTTAATATAACTTCAAATATGAAATGTAGGTTGCTTCTTTGGCCTAATTATTGATTAGAGGATTTAGCTTGTATGAATCACTCAACTCCTGACACTAGTGGTCCAAGTATTGTAAATCAGTCCAAATAAATACCTTGAAATTTCAGTATTTCCTTTCTTATATTAACTTAAGCAATCAATGCCTCCACATTTACATTAAACAATATGATAAGCATGACCATTCTTAGTTTTTAAGACTTCTAATCTTTACCACTTAGGATTCATTAGAATTGATATCCTGTTATTATACTTTTGCCTGGTCTATATATCATTTGCTTGCAACTTCTCAATGAAAATTTGCCTTGTACCTTAACTTTTACTAAGTCAAAAATAATTCAAAAGTCACTTTTTCCTATGTGTTGATGTTGTATGGACAAAGGTTGAAGGTACTGTCAGATAGGTATGCAGGGTTGTGTCAGTAGTACAAATTAAATAATGTAAACTTTTAAAGTGAATAATCCAATCTATTTTTTTAGTTATTACTTTTGAAAGAAAAAGATCACATGCCTTTGCTTTTACTACTTTGTTAAAAGTTTCAAATATCACTTATTTGTTTTATGCCTATAATGTCCATGTTTCAGTTTAAAAGATATAAACTCGCAATCCTATTTGTTGTAGTTTTGTCCTATTACAACACTTCCAACAATTTTTATTGTTCAATAACATTTTAGTTGCATTACTACTTACAACTACTTGATTGTTCCATAAACTTTCAACTGGAAACCTTTTTTTATATGTCTAAACATTAACCACTGTACTTCTTTACAAACTTAACTAAGATAAATTGTCGGGCATTCATGGATACCAATTTCCCTACTGATAATGCATGGTTTACACCAGTCCTCAGCATGTATCACATACTACACGTCATTTTTGCCAACTTATACATTGCTGCCACATTGCCTTAACTTTGTTTATCCACCAATCTGAAGCTATCTAGCACTATGTATATCATTATAAATGAGTCATTGGTGAAATACCAGAAAATTTGAATTCTAGATATTATTCCTACTTGTTGGGGTTCATATCTCCATTTGATTTCACTCTTGTGACTTTCACGGTGCTGCCATATGGACGTTGGTCTTGTTTGTAAAGCATACTTAACCCTCGTAGCCTTGTGTATTTCCATTTTTTTTCAATTTCTTTTGGGGTATCTCCAGCAGGTTTCTCACATGATGCTTTCCCTTGCTAATTCCTGTCATAATTCTAGCAGTTCAGACTAGGGAGGTGATGATATTTTCCCTAAGAAGTTGGCATATGTGACAATAAGAGAATACTAACAGTCAGAGATTTCTCAGTTCTGACAGATACATTTTTCACAACGAAAGGCATCTACTTATTTAGTTGTATATAAAGAGACTAGCAAAGGGGTGAGTGTGTACACTGACTGACCTAGGCGAGGGCTAACCATTATAAAAGCACCCAAACGTGACAAAATCAAGTGGACATTGAAGGACTTGGTCAGATCCAACCTGAGATTGTTGAAATATATATAATTGCTATTCATACTTTTTGGAGGGTTAGTATCTCCAATTGGTTGCTTACTGTGAATGCATATTGCAGTGGTGGACTGCGGTTAAAACGTGACATTACTGAGTACGGGGAGTTTGTTCGCAGCTTCAATGCTCCTTCCATAGATGAAAAGTTTGAGCAGTTGGGCATGTAAGTTTGTGCCTGTTCATCCACTGTCCTCTCTATGTATGAACGACAAACTAAAATGTTTTTTTTTATTTTTTTATTTTTTTGCAGAGTGGCAAATGCCTTTATTGTGGCACCTGAAAGCCTTGCTTCCCTATTCGAGGGTACTCCTCCAAGCATCAGGAAAGATGCATTAAGGTGTTTTCTCAAAAAAAATCCTAACAAATTTCTAACAGACAGCCTAACCATGTTCACCAAGAACAACAGATACATGGTTAATCTTGCATTGACTCTTAATGATCTATTCAATTCGTAGGTTCATTCAACTACGCGAGGACTTCAAGACAGCTAAAATTTCATCTATGCTTCATAGCTTTATGTCAGATTCATAGTTTCAACATTTCATGTTTATTTCAAGTCGCGATCATTTAGCATCGGCGGGCTTATTAGGTGGAGTGGCAATTTGAATCATGAAAGGCCGAGCATTTACATGCAATTTTTTTATGTATTTATTACAATTTAAGTTTGTACAGCATCGCAATTCACTAGAAGCATTATGTCACATCTTTTGGATTTGTACCTCAAACTGTGTGGTATCTGCAAATGCATTTTTACAAGAAAAATGGTCTTTTTATTTTTTTAAAGTTTGCCATTGTTATTTCTTTCTTTCTTTCTTACATGTAGATTCTTTTACTTCTTAAATATAATGTGCATGTTTTATGTAATAAATTTTAAATTTCTAATTTTTAATTGCATGTTTTAATTGTCTTTGATTCCATGCCAATTCTATGGTGTTCAGTTAAGGCCATCATATTCTAAAAAGATATCGGACGTTAATTTATTTGAGATTAATAATAATGCATTTTAAAATTTCAAAATTTATATAGCTAACACTCATCTAACGAGTACGGGTCAGAATGTAATGATGGCTGCAGTGAGCCAAAGAAATTGTAGATAGTTAAAAAAAATATGCGAAAAAGAATATTGGGATTGAAGAGGCATTAGAAAAAATAGAGATTAGAAAACGAGGGTTTTTTTTTATATGTATTCACCATATATTTAAATTTTATAATTCAAATAAATTTAAAAAGTGTGATGGCTTTGACGTGGCATCTCAGTTTCACAAATTGATTGTCTAGTCTATAATTTTTTATCCTTTTTTTTTTCTATATCAGAAGGGTCATTAGATTAAATCAGAAGAAATTAATACATAAATTTTTATCTAATCTTTCCTGATATAGACCAGGGATTGTAAACTAAAGAATCCTATCTGAAAAATAGAGATGTTTGAGCATTTACACCTAGTTTTCTATCTAAAATTAAAAATTGAGAATAAAAAAATTATTTTATTAAATTTAGATATCTATTTTTCATATACAATATGTAATACGTTAACTTCTTTATAATTTATTATATAATTTTATTATTTTTCTCTCCCCCCTATTCATTTTCTCTATTTTTTCTCTCCTAAATTAAATAATATTTTAATAATTAGAAAATAAATTTGATTCTCTAAATTTAAAAAATACTATTTATAAAATCTAAATTTAGAAAGTAGATAGAGTAACTAATATAAATTTTTTTTTCTGTAAATGTAAAAATTAATATAAATTTTGTGTTTAAAAAAGCTGATGTGATGCTCTTATTAAATTTGGATGATGGACCAAGTTATGAATCTTTTATGATAGTTTTGAAAGCATTTTAGTAATTTCTCGATCAATCGACCAAAATGCTCATAATTTAAATTCTTTGAACTGTGCACAATGGTCATTTTGTTCAATTTCAAGATGGTTTGCAAACAATTTATCAAAACACCCTGATAATTGAAATTATTTGTTTACAACAAAATGGTCATATTGGTCAATTTCAAAAGGGGTCAACCAATAGTTTGTGTTGCTTCATCCAAACCTCTTTATGGTGCGGCTAAAGAACAAATCAATTATCTTTTGTAGGGTAAAGATGATAGGTCGTAATTGACCCAACCTATTTGCCATCTCTTCTCACTACCCTTAAACAATATATGATTAGATCACCAACGTAGAGTAGGTCACCAATGTCTCTCATTGGTTAGGACTCAAGGAGTGAGTAGATCACCAATGTTTCTCATTGGTTAGGAAGAAGAGCTCTGTTTTTTTTTATTGGTAACAGGTATCGACATTTAAATTTTTTTTTTAAATGAAATTTATCGGAAAACAAGTCTGCAGTAAAAAAAGAAAGATCATGGCTGGGTTTTTACTTGGTTAAGAGCTCAATCAGCTCTTACTCTGAGACTCATGATCCCTAGACTATATCTGTTGGATAATTCACTAGAATCTCCTCTGAAGCTTTGAAAGGAGAAATGGAATACAACATGAAAGAGACCTATTACTCTCTTAGTTGTGCAATGAAAACAAAGTTTACCAAAAATTGAAGCTCAATGTCGGCGTTGTTCTTGGTGCGGAGACTTGATTGAAGACGATCTTAGTGTAGAGAATGAGAGCTCGAAATGGAAGTGTTGGTTCTTGTAAAAAAAAAAGATTGATCCAAATTATCCGTCGGTTGATCCAAGTTTATCCGTCGGTTGATCTAAGTTATCCATCAATTGATCCATGCTTAGAGTTCACTCTTCCAAGACTTCTCACTACCTAGGGTTACCTCCCCTAGGGTTTTCTATTACCTAGTTTCACTTACTAGGGTTTTCTACTGCCTAACTTCACTTACTAGGACGTTCTACTGCCTAGCTTCACTCATAAAGACTTTCCACTTCCTAGCTTCACTCACTAGGACTTTCCACTACCTAGTTTCACTCCTTAGGACTTTCCACTACTTAACTTCATTCACTAGGAGTTTCGACTACCTAGCTTCACTCACTAGGACTTTCACTTTGCTTAGATTTAACTCCTCCAAGACTTCTCATTTACCTTCCAGTTATTCAGTAGACTACTCTCCTGACTAGGTCAACCTTAACCCCAAATCAATAAAACAAATTGTCAAATCAACATCAAAACCCTTGAGGTCAATTGGATCAATAAGTTGTTCCTTCTTGAAGGTGTGGCAAGAATTGTGGATCAACCACTATAGTATATCTCGTTTACTGATAATCATCTTCTATTCCATTTTGATTTATCTCCCTTCAAGATCCTCAACTCTGAACCCATAGGTGATTGATTATTCTTGAATATTTTATTTGTTGTCACAACATATTTATGATTATTTTGTTATTTCAACCACCCTCATGAGGTCTTCCATATCTTTGATTTTAAAGAAAAGAAAGCGGGAGAAATCTGTAGCAGTGTTCCTAACAATCCCCAATTACCCCCAGATGAAAGCGTTACATCAAAGACACTTTGTCACCAAATCACCATCTCCCCTCAAATAATTAGCTTCAACGTTCCTCTAGATTTATCGACCATTCCCAAAGGTCCTATGGAGTTTTCACCTGAGCCTCTAGTGTCCCCCATTTCATCTTCTTTAGTTTATCCTTCGGTTAAGAACATTGAGCTCCCTCTTGCTATAACTTCTCTCCCTAGTGGTAGACTTACAATTTCAAGTCCTGCCGCTCTTCCTATATCTGAGGATCCTCCCTCCAGTGCCCTGGTGCTATATTCTTCTCCTTCTATGGTCTTTCTAGACAATTCTCCTCATTTTCCCCTCCCCTCCTCGAGGTGCCTCCATTTTCTGAGCAAGACTCAATTATCTCAAGGAAGGTCTACGTCCGTCCCTCCTTTAGCTAAATCAAGTCATCGATGTGGTAAGACGATTAGTTCCTATTTTATTATCTTTATCGCAGCTGTTTATTTAATCCAAAATTTCTTTGGTAGTTTGTGTCGGTCTGCTTATGAGGTATTTCAGAGGACTCAGTCACAAGCTCAACAACACTACGCTATATTAGAAGATCAATTGGGAAAAGAGCAGGTTGTCATGTCCATTAAGGAATAACAATGGGAAAATCAAGAGGTCATATTCCTCTGTCACCATGAGTAACTAGATGGGGAAATTAAAAGGCTAACCAAGCTACATGATGGAAATTAGTCGAAGATTCATCTCCTTCAACAACAACAAGATGAGGTAGAGAATTTGTTATCTCAAGCTTGCAGGGATAAGCAAAGCCTGAAATTCATCTTGATGAGTCAATGGAAAATCTAGCGAGACTGTAATCTCCTATTATTTCAGAAGCTGTGGGAACGTGATTCCCAAATTGTGGGGTCTAAGGGACAAGCAGCAGGGTATCGAAATCTGTACATGCACAAGTTTCTCCATGATGTTAAGGTAAGCCAGGGATATGACGAGCTTGCCAATCAAGCTATGGAAGGTTTTGCTCAACTAGGGGATGCACTGACCAGGGCCCGAGAGGATGTGACTATTCTAATTAACTGCGTGTCCTTGACTCGCAAGAATACTTTGCTCTTTAAGAAGTGACTCGAGGCCTTCGAATCTTCGGTGAAAGAGAAGTGGGTTGCAGGAAGCAACAATGGCTTTTTACCAAAAGGCGTATCCAGAATATGGTATTTATCAAAAGGCGTAGCAAGGTTTCATATCTATCAAAAAGCGCAGCTAAAACAGTAAAATCACAGAATTACCCCTCCCGCCAAAAGCCCTTTTCTACTATTTCCAATTTCCATACATTCGAACCATAAATAATTAAATAAAAATGATGGCTCAGATAGAGATGGCGTAAACAAATAACATTCTCCCTCTCTCTCTCTTTTCTTTGCGCGTTCAAATTGTTGGCACCGATTTGTAGGTTCGCTCCTCTGCTCGTGAAAGATCCTGCTTCCCCCTTCGTTGTCAAAGTATTCTGAGCAAAATTCAGACTTTTTTCGAGGGTTTAGGGTTGTCGTTAATAGTCTCCTTTTAGAATGACGGAAGAAATTTTGTGGCTTGGCCCATCATCTCCTCTGAAATTATCTCCA
>JBBPFP010000121.1:39512-59604 GCA_037974795.1 Kaempferia galanga | reverse complement strand
TCTTCATTCAGGAGATCATAAAGTTTCATGGTGCTCCAATTTCAATCATATCGAATCAAGGTTCTAAGTTTTCAGCTCATATTTTGTTTTCCTTTCAGAAAGGCTTGGTAACTAAGGTGAAACTTAGCACCACTTTCTACCCACAAATAGATGAACAACCGGAGTAGACTATTCAGACTTTGGAGAATATTCTAAGGTCTTGTTTGATTGCTTTTAAGGAAATGGAAGACGGACTCAAGAGTACTCACTAACATGGCTCATTGGCTCTCAAGTTTCTCACCGAACGCAAGACATGTAGATGCTTCTGTAGGTAGTGATAAATATCATAGCTTTATCAGACCTCTTTGTTTGAATAGACGAGTAGAATGGGTGAGAGAACTCGCCGGGCTCAACCAGGACTTGACCGGCATACATAAATTAAAGTCACAGCACAACACAAAAACAAAACAAAACAAAATAAAATAAAATAATAATGGCAGGATTGATTTTGGACTGCAGCATTTCATTTTCCCGTCTACCATGGATTGCTCTTCTGCAATCCCATTTCTGGTACCGTACACGTAATGTGGTAGCTGCTCAAGTCCTCTCAATTTATGCCACTTGCAGAGCTTGTTGGCTTTTAATCTCAAAGACCTTGTGCAATGCGTCCTCCACGACCTGCATGAGCCACGTGGAAATTGTTAATAAGAGGAAGGAAATTCCGCAATTTATTACTGTGACAAAGAGAGTCTTCAACACTTGAATACCTTGTCAGGAGTAGAAGCCCCTGAGGTGACACCAATAGTGATTGGTCCAGCAGGAAGCCAATTTTCTTTCTCGACAAGCTCTCCATGCTGTTTGCACAAACAGATGAGATGATAATTAAAACCACCAAGCTCGCAATGTGAAGAATTATACAAACTGGAATATCAAAGTGCGCGTGTTCAACTTACATTTAACTTATAGGTGATCTTGTTTCCTGGTCCAATTCTCTGTTCATTGTCAATCCAGTACGACGGGATTCCCTTGAGCTCTGCGATCTCTTGGAGATGGGAAGTATTACTGGAGTTCCACCCACCAACGACCAGAATAAGATCAAGTTTCTCTTCCACCAGCTTGAACATAGCATCTTGCCTTTCCTGAAGTAGTGCAAGAGAATATGATGGGGGGAAACTAAACCAGCAATTGAATAGATTAATACAAAAGGCACTATCAAATCCAATCACATGGAAGTATTCTATCCCCTTTCGCTTTTCGTTCACTTCCACAGAATTACAGTGCTATAATTTGCAAATCTAAAGAGTAAGTAGATGGTATGATAAATGAGGTTTAAAAGGTTATGAAAAAGTGGCAATGAGTGAATTGCATGGATTTAACAAAATGTAAAGGAGAAAAACAATGCCTTAGCAATTTAAATTTTGAATTAAATATTCCAATTAGAAAAAAAAAAAATCAGTAACGCTACCTGGGTAGCATCACATATGGTGTTGAAGCTGATAAAATGATCATTGGCGTTCTCTACACCGTGTTTTCGCAGCATAGTCTTCTCAACCAATTTACCTGAAATTTCAGTGTTTACTTGAACAGTAAATTTAGAATTGGATAGAAACAGTAAGCATTACAAACGTTAAACTTACCTATCTCCTCTGTTTCGCCCTTGAGCATCGTGGTTTGATTTGCAATGCCAACTTTAGCTAAGTCAACATCTGGATCAAATCCAGCAGAAATAGCGTTTTGGAATTTCTGTAACACATGGACACATTGTTAAATCTTATTTTCTTTTGTGCTAGTATTATGGAAGAAAAGAATCAATATACCTCAAGAAATGCTTCTTTTGTAGAGCTAGATCCATCTAATTCCCCACCAAGAATGTAATCGCATACATACATTGCCTGTTTTTTTTTAATAGAAAATGGTAGTACAAAACGTTTATTTGTAAATATGATTCACAATAAAATGATTATTAATTAACAAATCGTTACCTCAGTCATGTTCTTTACGACAATATATCTTCCTGCAAATGAGGCTGTTGCAATAGTCTCTTCATGTGAATATTTACCATGTATGATTGAAGTGTAATCACCCTTCTTATGCTTCTCAACAGAGTTCCAGACCTTTAGTGGAAGTTAACACATTATTTATGAAAAAAGATATTCAAGGGAAATCCAAGTCCTTATTCTCTAAGCTGATAGAAAACGGAGAAGAAAATACCTTTGAAACCCATGGGCAAGTAGTATCAACTATTTGGACCTGTTTTTCACTCAAGGTAAACATCTCATCGATAGCAGCTCCAAAAGCCGGCAAAATCACAACATCACCCTTGTCAACCACATCAAATCTTTTATTGCCCTCCTCAACAGGAATATTTTTGACGTTCATCTCTTCCAATCTCTGCAGCGTTACACCATATAAGAAATCTCATGAAACTAAAAATTATCAATGCACAAGCAAGTTAAGTTGGAACAAAAGAACAACCAAATATCCATCTAGTGAAATAAAATTAGGTTTACCCTGTCACAATTCTCTAAGATTACATGAATAGCAATCTTAAAATGAATCACAATTTCTATTTACAACTAGACATAGAAATTCCTACTAAAAGTTACAGTGGGTATTAAACTCGAGATAGTATGTCCACGCTTCAAGCAAAATTGAATGTTAATTTGACCTAGCAGATCTTGACTTACGAACTCCTCAAAATATGTTGCGCGTGATACAATTAATAGAGAAAAAAATACGAATCGTCCCAAACCTTGTTTACTGTGGGGTTATGGATGATTTCATTGGTAATCCAAATATTGTCTTCCGGAAATTGTTTCCTGGCCTCGTAAGCAATCTGGACCGCTCTTTCAACACCCCAGCAGAACCCGTAGGCCTCCGCGAGCTTCACAGTCACGTCGCCCCAAGTGTACACCATATCGTTCTCTTTCAGCGTCTTGATAACATCACCTGAGATCCAAAAAGACCTAACCCGAGTTAAAACTCCAATCATTCCATGAAGGACCAAACTCCCTCATCTTACTCGTGTACTCCTCATTCATGAGCTCGAGGGTTTCCTTCTTGTGGCCGAACCCGCGGCGGTTGTAGTTTTCGCTGCGTGTGAGGTTATGGCGGAAAGCTTTCTTGTCGAAGTCCGGCTCGAGCACGGCGTCGCCGCTGCAGCGGACGGTGATCGGCATCGGCGCCCTAGGCGCAGATCGGACGCTGGAAGGAATAGATAGGATGGGGGAGAAGCGCGCGAGATGCATCGAGATCGCCATCGAGGAGGAAGACGACGGCGACGAAAGCGAGGAGAGGAAGGTGGGGGTGAGTTCGGTACCGGAAAGTGGGCAGCCTTCCCTCGCCCTCTATTTAACCACGGCCGGCGACGAAACGGATCCGATTAGAATCCGATAGCGAAGGGGCAGCCGGGCAGGCATTTTGAAATAATTAAGCGGTCAAAAATGGAGGCGGGCGGGTTCCCGCATCCGGATCCAATCCGATCCATGGCAAGTGGGGCCGGTCCTAGTGCCGTGCCTCACGAACCATTTCACGCGAATTAAATGTCCCGGCTTATTAAAAATTGACACGTGTGATATTTAAAAGTCGAACAAGTCCGCGCTCCGCGAGTTGGACTTCAGCAAGGCAGCGGACGATCCACGCCGTTGACTGTAGTGAGCTGACATTTTTTTCATGGAATATGGAAGAATTTTTTAAAAATTTATTTTCAATTTCTTCTTTTATTAATTGGCTCATGACCAATTAATAATTGGAAGGTTTTCAGCAAGTTGCTGGTCGAAACATTTTTGATATCTCAAAATGTAAATGTAAATGCATGCAGCACTTCACAAAGAACATTCTACATTCAGCATTGAGCTGGATAATGGGTGGAAAATTACACCCTCTGCAAAAACAATGTCATTAATTAATGTATATGGAACCCCTTACATCTTACAAACTCCCCATCAACATTCTATTACACCTCCAAATACATTCTATTCATGTCCTATACAACAAACACCACATGGACTGGCTATCGCCTCTTCACCCCCACAACAGGTACGAGGCAACAGCATACAGTGCATGGGGATCAGACTGGAGCAGGAATGCAATGCCTTAGCCAAAAAATGTTGGATAAGGCCCTGCTATTTCTAAGCTTAGTTACCTTAACGCCGGTATCATCGTCTCCCAGAAACTTTGTTTAAAGCATATTGTTCTGTGATGGCAAAAGAGGTTCTTCTTTCAGAATCAGTGTAGTCGAGAGACGATGGTCGCCCTACCCAAAGAGGGGTCAGATAGTGATCAAAACTAGGTCGCAGAATCATGGACCCAAGCTTTCTTCAAAGCTTAGCAGATTGACTCGACTACCATCATCCTAGGCCTCCAGAAGCTTTCAAACTCTCATCTGGAATGGTCCATGATAGTAATTGTCCACTTGAATCCCCGCTCAACATCTGTTTTAGATCACTTGTGACATGAAGCGCAGTCACTGGATGTTTATGGGACTTGAGCACTTTGTGCAAAATCAAATTGTATTCAGGTGGCTTCCCACATAAAGCCAAACCTCCTGTAGCAGTGACAGATTTTGGTGACTTGCTCCCCGTGTTGGCTTCGTCTGTGGAATAATGCACCATGTGCCAAACCTTCACAGCTCCACTCTGGTGACCAGTCACATACCAATTCGTGTCGTGCCAATCAGAATGCGTAACACTTGTGACTGATAAAATAAGATCTGAAGGGAGCTGTGAGGTGTTGACCACAGCAAGGCAATCTCCATTTACACTCCAAACTGCAAGAACAATACCGGCAGCGGTCAGCACGATTCCGGTGAGCTCATTTACATGGACAGCTGATACCAGTGCAGGGAACAGTGGAAGCTGCTTCACAAAGACTAGGTTAGTTAAATCCCACAAAATTACACTACAATCATCAGAACCAGTCACAATAAGAGAGTATGACTGGCTGACATGGATGCATGTTATCTTTCCAGTATGAGCACAAAGAACCCTCCCATTACTCAATCGGTTATCCTTGTCAAATCTCCAAACTGTAACACCACCATCATCAGCTCCAGTCACAAGAAACTGACCGTCATGACTGACTCCAGCACATTGAATCTGGCTTCCACCATGAAGATTTTCATGAGTAGAGAGCAGTTTATCCTGGTCGTAGCTAAGTATCCGCAAACTTCTATCAGGAAAGCCCCATGATATGTACTTGTTATAAGTGATTGGTTTAAGTATGCTATTTGCCCTAGCAACAAGAACCTTTTCATTGAATGTCACGATCTGTGATATGAAAGAAGAAGTCCGTCGGATTTTCTGGGGAACAAGATTGGAACTGTACCGAAGAGGATGAGGGGGAACTTTCCTGTCAGTTCGCCTTTTAGGATGAGGCTTCTGGAATAACAGTTTAGGTGTCTGACCAAAGTGATTTATCTGGGCTAAAATTGAGGCCTTCATAGTAGGATCTGTAACTGCATCTATATCTACATTTCCTTCGTACGTGTAGTGATAGAAAACATTAGTAGCTTCTTCAGCTGCCTGTAAAAGTTTAACATCATTAAACACTATAACAACTCATCAAACAAGAAAATAGCTCCTTTCTAATAGTAGCTTAGTTGCATTCATGAATATTTAAGAGCGTCATTTCCATGTTGTAAATACGAGAAACAAAAAAACCTATCATTTATTTATTCATATTTGATCATGGAAGCTCTCTATATGTCCTAACAATTTCTCCAAGTTAAATCATATACAAATTGGGAAAAAGTATCAGCATAGGGAACTTAAGAGATGAGGTGTAATTGTTATTTTTATAGATCACAGATTCACTTCCACAAGTATACCAAATTAAAAAAAAAATTGCATAACAGTCAGCCAAGGTCTAGCATTTTCTGTTTACAAAGTATATTTAGACCTACAACTTCTTATAAAAAAACAATAAAAATATTTGTGGATCAAAGAATCTAAAACAGGATGAATCTCATTATGGATGCAGTTAAGAATGTTCAGTACATATCAGAACAAGTGGAAAAAAAAAGATAAGTGCAAACAAAGAGCAAATAAAGCATTAGATGACTAAGAATAGGTACTAGTACGATAGCAGTCATGAAACTGAGATTTCAAGCCTATTTTGGGTTAAGGACTTTGCAGCAACCATTAGGGCACACAGCACTTCGAGGTGATATTAGTGCAATAAAGGGGTGGGTGTGTGTGGGTGGGTGATAGAAACTTAATTGACATTGACAGTTTTAACACAGATACTTACCTTCCCTCTCTGCTTATATCCAAATATAAGGTCTATCCAGTGGTGCAAATTTTCGGAAACATAATCTGACTCCAAGGCTTCACGGTGCTTTCTTATGAACTCTCTGGGACTGCCTTTGGCCCAAGGGGGTAGAACAACATCACCAACCTGAAAAGGAGCCAAATGTCAGCCTCATAAAGCATGGGTCCAAAATAAGAAAGGTTCTCCAAAATCATGTAAATATGTGCAGATAAAATATCAAAATGGGAAATATCTAGATATTAGTTGACTAAACATAATACCTTTTCACCTGACTGTTTTTCTCCTAAGTCAAGGTTAAAAGGATTCTCAAGAAACTCAGGCATATAAAAGAATTCTGGGATTAATTCCTTCACATCTGATGTATTGCTCTTTCCAGCTGCACTAGACCATGTGTCCCTGACACTATTGAACAAACGGTCTGCATGATCAAACTGCCCTCCCTGTAGCTTCTGATTTTCTGTGCTGAATGGTGGTAACCTAACGAGATAGAAAAGTACAATTCCGGCACTGGAATAATGAGAACCATAATGAAACTTGGGAACATCAGGATCATCCCAGGTTTCATAACTGAAACATACAGAAGAAAATAAGACAGAAAATGAGAATCTTGAGAGATTTCTAGGCAGACTAAATATATGAGAGGAAAGCAGGCAAACCGTTTCTTGAACTCTTCCTCTCCTTCTGTAGTTTGGCATCCCATTGGTTTATCAAGTCTACGAAATGTCTGAGGGTTCTTCAAATCCAGGGTTTCACTTTCATAATCTGCAAGAATCCATGGGAAAACTGGATATTGGGTGAGGTCACTGTACCCACGTCCTGCAAGAGTGTTAAGGTGCATGAGGTATTGAAAATTGCTGATCTCTCCAGTTTGCCATCTTTTTGAGAAGGACTTGGCCATGATCTTAAAAAGACGGCTTCCCTCATTGCCTTCTTTCTTTGATGACCCAGATATTGTTGAGTCCAACCTGTCAGTACTATAGAACATGAGCATCTTACTCTTTCAAAGCGAAAGGAGCTATAAATTGAGATACAGAAGACAATCATATGATTGATTGGTTGAAGAACAATATGTGCCATTATTTTCAAAAACTCCACTTGCATCATACTCGTACAGAAGAACAAGAATAATAACTCATGAGTCATAATCACATAAGCAAGATAAGAACAACACCAATTAAGGAAAATTTAGCACCCTAAAAATGGGGGGAAAAAAAGGTGATCAAGTAATGGCAAACAAGAATAGAGAAATAAAACATAATATCTGCACAACTACCGACAAGTGCAAAAGAAATTGACTAGTTGAATTTCTATTTAGAGTGCACAAAGTTGCAGGGATTTCTGCACAACAACCTCACTGCTTGGGAAAAGGAAAAACTTCTGTTACTCTTTCTTATCTACCAATAAATTGTTATTGTACCTTGTAAACAAAGGTATGACAATCCCTACAAGAACCGACTTAATGTTCCCCTGAAACAATTAAAAGTTAATTCTTATGTGACATCCATAAATTTCCTCTTCCAAAAAAGTTGTAGATCTGATGTTAACAATGTGACAGGAAAGAACAAACAGAGATTCACAAGATAAAAAGCACCTATAACAATGAAGAAGAAAGAAATTCTAGCATAACTCAGAAATTATAGAGAATGGAAAAGCTCATAATTTTCCCCATGCACCAAAAAGTTAATCTCTTGGAAACAAAAAATGTAAATGATAATGGTTTTTTCCTATAACTTTGAAACCAATTCCGAATAAATGATGGAAGGTGCCATCTCACAGCATGAGTTAACATTTTTCACCATAACATAGAACACTATTCTTAGTAAATGACTACAGTATAAATTAAGATTTAGAGTAACAAGAATACCAGTAAAAAGGATACAGCAATAGTTTACTAAATGAAGTATATGGTGAGAAAAACGTGTAAGGTGGTAGAACAAATGGAGTGCAATATACATGCTATTCCGTGGAAGGTTCATCGCGACCAAGTTTTTGAAGACTTCTTCTCTCTCCTTTTTGTGGAAAACCAGAAGATCATTACAGCCATCCATGCTAAATACCTCAATAGCAACAGGACGAAGCTGGTAATCTCTTTTCAGGAGTTCATAAATGCTATCAAGCTTCCACATGTGCCATGGATGTGACAAGTTTCTAGTGCTGCAAATCTTTTCCTTTCCCCAAGCACCTCCATTGTATGCCCATGCTCTTCCACCAGTCAGTGTCTTTCCTTGCATGTCCCATGTTAAAGGAGATTTGTCCTGAAAGTCACTGCTAACTGAAGTGTCCTTTTTTACACCTAATGCTTGATCAATCACTGAAAGATCATCCTCACTTGCTTTTTCACAAATGCAACCCGAATCATCAATATAGAAGTTCTCAATGGCGTATAAGCAAAAGTCCCCTATAAGAAATATACCATCATGCTTGTCAAGGCCGACAACCCGTTCACAATTATAACTGAATCGTATCTTTTCTGAAGGTTCAAGGAAAGGCCTGATAAGATATTCACCATTATCTAGCTGTTCCTTCTCTTGCTTATCTTCAGAGGTTCTCATCTCATCAACCTTAAATGAAGATGATTGCCTGGGGGATTCTAGTTCAGATCTTTTGCCATATGTCATAGAAACAGAGAAGGAACTTGATTTGCCACCAAATTCTGTGGCCGATTGAATACTTGGTTCCCGCACATTGGAACGGTCATCATTCCACCCAATTTGTGCAGATGCCAAGCTTTCAATTTTGGAACCATCATCTTTCACTAAAATTTCATCATGATTGGCATCATCACAGGTTTTCCCCCGATCACCATCAGATAACAGGTTAAAGTATGAGTCTGACTCAGATCCAGATGTATCTGCAGCAATTTCATGCTTTTCATCTCCTGGATCTGGTTTTTCCAGCTCAAAACCCCAGGCAAGGATGTTCTGGAGTGTATCAATTTTCAATCTGGAACGTTCAAGTTTTTTTCGCATCCTATATGGACCTTCAATAGGACATAGTTGCCATTCAGGCTCAACAGACACATGCCGTACAGGAAAAATCCCTCTTTCATGAACAAGTTGCTGAAGATGAGTTTGCCACTCACTTTCTGCATGTAGAACCCAACCATATTTATCCTGACGAATAGCTCTTAATTCTGTAGACATTAAATCTCGACCAGATTCAAGAACAAACCTTCGCTCATATATTTGTTCCCAATGTTTTAAATTTATCTTTGAAGCATCCCGTGCTTTTCTACCCATCTCCCGATTACGGCGAACTTCCAGGCCTTTAATTCTCACACCAGGAAACTTTGCTGATCCAGCAACATATTGCATCCACATAATGGATGAACATTGCTCCAAGACTTTATAGACAGTTTGCTGAGAATTCTGAAACCAGTCAAAAAATGCAGATGAGTTTCCTGACAATAATTTATCAAAACCACCATGCAAAACATCCAATGTTGGTCGTTGGTTTGCCTTTGACACAAGAAAGTCTTCAACTGCAGGAAGTCGATGCAACAGTAAGTATTTGATAATGTCAACTGCCTGATTTCTAACAGTTGATCTCTTGTCGTTGAGAAGAGCAATTAAATTTACGCAGAGGCAACAGATTAGATCAGTATCGAGATTGCTTGGGCAGAGAATCAGCCGCTTGTTAGCAATTAACAGCTGCAAAATTGTGCATATATCAACAGTAGACTCATCTTGAATTCCATCGAAGGATAACCCCTTGGGCCCTCCCTCAGATTGAAAATTCAAAACTGAAAGAAGATTACCTTCACCAATGGAATTTAAAAATGTAGGTAAAAAGCAATACATTATAATACGATTCGTGTTTTTCAGAATGGCATGAACATATGCCTCAAGTTGCTTAGTTCCCCTAGCAATAGATAAAATTCCTTTTCCAGGTGCAGTCTCTTCCACACGTCCATCCTTATTAGCAAGCTGCAACATGGACAATAGAAATTCCAGGATTCTAAATACACCAATGGGCTCGGGAAAAGATCCCATATACACTCGATCTATGGTCATCCAACAAAGAGAATCTAGGTTTACTGTCCAGCGATTCTTATCAAGCTTCTGCTCATCTTCATCATCACGCAGGAGACGCCGTTCAAGGAAGTTCATCAGTCTACTTAAACACAATCCCTGAAAAACTAAAGTGGACTCAACATCCACATAAAGTGGAGTAGACTCTAAAATATTTTCCACAAGTTGGGTTGCTTTCAGTTGTTCTGAGACAATATCAGCAAGAATTTCTGCAATGAAATCTAAGATAGCAGTAGCCCCTGCAGAACAAGGACCACCTCCATAGCCGGAATCATCAAGTTCAAGTAATAGCTTTGGGCTTATGGGAAAGAACATGCTTGCAGCAGATGATTCATGTAAATCAGGAGAGGATTCCAATGAAAAAGATGTTCTCATGGAAGAAGTAGCATTTAATTTTGCTTTTGAGTCACTGGTACTGCTTGTGCTGCCAAGCCAGGATGTCAATGCAAGAACGGGAGAAGCAGTGGGTGTTGTACCGGATTTTGTGTTTGAATTGTCTGAAAGGGCAGGAGAACTAGGCACATTGACAGAGGAGATACTAAGTGAATCTGTTTGTTGATTGGGAACTTGACTGCCGTTGGAATCAAGATGCTTCAGCTCGGTAGCATTATAAGCAACAGGCGTATCACTAAAAATTTGTGCTTCAGGGCATTGGACAGTTCCCCCACCTCCTTCACTGAGAGATTGCTTAAGATCAATATCAACCGAAGTATGATTAGGAGACCCACCTATATAGCCCGAGCTAGTGCTTTTGTGTTCTTGAGGATAGCTTCCGGCACTCATGGAAGTTTTCACAGATTGATCATTCTCCAGAGGCAAGCTAGAGAATGAATTTTCAGAGTCATCATCATCATCAACATTATTTTTCACCTTTGCTGCAGCAGCTGTAAGATCCTTGGCCATTTTTAATGCACAAGCAGCCCTGCATAATAGTATAACCGTCATAACACAAGAAAAATGATAGACAAATGTATATATTATATGTCTAATATTATTTGTGATGGAATTAAAACCAGAAGTGATATGTACTTTATAAAGTAAAGAATCATGCAACAAACCTTACACAAGAAAAGTACAGGTCAACACAGCTTTCAAGAAACTCTGTGCGCCGGCACAAAGAAGAGAATGGTGGACATGTTTTTGCCAAATCAACCATGAAACGCAAAATTGAAGTAGCAGCAATAGGTGCCCCAGCCTCCCCACCCATTAATCGTGCTGCGTAAGTCTTGTGCAATAGAGCTTCACCTTGTAGGTCACCTGATGTATCTGTTGTTGCATCTACAAGCTCTGCAACTAAGCTACCACTAAGAAGTGACAGTTTACCCTCTTGATGGGCAAGCATTGACTGCATACTCAATCTATCAAATGTAGCTTTTGCCATAGAAATTACTGTTTCTAACAGCTCAACAAATTTCAACTCGCCATAGTTTCCATCATTTGGCAAAAGGGCAAAGAAGTCAAGCATGCGGACTTCAGGCACTCTTGGATAGACATCCTTACCAAATATTAAACAGAAGAGGATATAGTATATTTCAGGGGAGTCATGAAAGCTTGGAAGAACACGTGACAATCCTTGGTAACCCCCACTGGTTCGGAATTTAAGAGCAAATGTAGGAGAAGTGAGACAAACTCCAAGAAGAGTCATGATCCATCTCATACTGGTTGGATGTACAGCTTCATCAAGAAAAAATGCAATCAACTTAGACGAGACAATCTTGTGCCAATGCTCAAGCAACTCTTCAGCGCCAATAGTAACTTGCAAATCAATAAGCATCTCAAGTAACATATTCCTCACAATGACATGCTTTCCCATACCTTCTCGAATAATGTGACTCCTTGGAGTCAGTTCAGGAGGATCAAAGGTCATAATAACAAATCTGATGACTAGTTCTAATTCAGAAGCTAAAAATCCATCCTCCAAAATGACACCAAGCAATACTACCAGCTTTTCTAGAACGATAACCTCCACATCTCCACGTTGGAGAGTAACTAACAAATGCCGAACCAAATTAATCTGGCGTAAGATAGTAAGGTTATGGTTTCTATACCAGTGCATCGATACCATGCGTTCTAGAAATCCAAGAACTGCAATTTGAATTGGAACAGGGGCTTCCACCCACAATGTCCAGTCTAAAAGGACATGCTTAACCATATCGGCATTTGAAAGAACAATACAGTTTGAGTTTGCCTCGGACAAGTCAGTATTATCAAGTTCAGAAAGAAGACTAAATGAATCTTTTTGTACAGAGAAATCATCCATATCTCCATGTGATCCAACTGAAGAAAAATCATCAGAAAATTTAGGCAAAGAAAGCTCATCAATATTAGCTTCTGGTAAGGCTCCAGCATGGTAAACTACAGTTCTGCTTGCTCGAAGCTTTTGTGGTTCAGAAAAGGAGGCTTCACAGGCAGCGATTCGAAAGAATATATCAAGAGAATGCATATCAAACAATGACATTTTGTGTTGCAGAAAAAGTGCTAGCAAATGATATCCTCTCAAAGCTTGCATATCCTTGACATTCTGCGGATTTTGATGAAGTGAACATGCAAGTAACTCTAGTGCCATGTGTAGCATATCCTTAGTTTTGGCAGCTTCAACAAGGGTGAGCACAACAGGGATTCCACCAACAACACGTACACTATCTCCAATCACAAAATGGTTGCAGATATAGACATCTCCAGAAAGACGACCATAGCGTGGTATACCTGCCAATCAAACAATATTGACTAAGAATATTATGTGAGATTGCATTGAAAGATAAAGTATCGTTTATAGGCTATGTACCACCAATAGGAGAAGCAGCAGCAGATGTTGGGTCCACAAGATTGAGCAAGGACAATGTTCCAGAAGCTCTAAATGTTTCTGAGGATGTTCCATCAAAAGCAAAGATGAGCTTCCTGCCAGACAGCTGTAGAGAAAAAGTTGTCAGTCTTTCCAAATCCCAAACAATCCCACTGCGGTCAGAATTATATGTCCCCTGTTTTACAGAATTATCAAGTCGCTGTGAATTGGAATTAACTGGTAACTCAGCTTCCAAAGAATCTAATATGGCCATGCTCCCCCCACCACAAGCCTGGTCTGGAACAAATCTTAGTAAACATGTATCCTGGAACAATCCCCTGTATCCCCGACCAAGAATATACATGAAAAAAATGCTGCCTGATGTAAGCACCTCCTCAAAAAGATAACAACAACGAAGCCTCCATGAAAACTCACTAATTTTTGCACGAGCTGCTGGTGTGCCAAGAGTAACTTGTAAAGATTTACCAACAGGAGACAGTGAGTAGCCAAGCTTTCCTGTATGTATCAGCTTTCCATTAATGTAGACATATGCCACACTAGCTTGAAAGAGTCCAGCTAAAGCATTAGGTTTGCTGTGAACAACTGCAAGGTGATACCACTTTCCTTCTTCCATTTCTATGCCAGGAAAAGATAAAGAGCAAGAGCTACTTGTTGCTAGAGTTAAAACACCATTATCATGGAGGTAGAGTTCTGCATATAATGTGTTTCCATCATTCACTGATCCAACAGAAAATATGCGCAACACCTGTCCAATAGAAGCATTTCTTTTGCTAGATCCAGTTTTGGATCCTTGCTCTGATTCTTTCATGAGATTTTTAAACAATTCTCGGTACTGGAACCAACAGACAAAAGTATATCCAGCAGCCGGTGGCCATGTTCTTTCTCCTAAAGACACCTGGATGGATGCATGACCTACTTTGCTCATGTCCATCTCCACAAAAGGTGCTAAAGAAACACCCTCGGACCTAATGTCTTCCATTTGAAGTAATTTCTCCATCATATCAACAAGAAGACGACCAGAACTTTTCGTCTTCAATAGAAGAATATATCTCACAAGAATTCGAAGTTCAGAAGAAGACAGCCTATTGTGAAAACAATATATTAATATTTAGTAAGAAATAAGTAATTAGATAATAAATTCTGCTTCAGTGAATAAACCTGAATGCCCCCAGGACTTCCACAATTCGCAAAGCATGAGTAAGCAATGGAGAAGAACCCTCAAGTAATGGGCTGATTGTCTCAAGCAAGAGAGCAATGCATCCTAGGTAATTCTCCAATCAAAAGTAAGATTAATTCACAAATTGTGCATAACACACACACACACAAAAAAAAAGTATTGCTATATTTTTTCCTTACCAACTGAAGTCAAATTTTCCTGATTGAATGGACCAGCACGAGCAAGCTTATCAATAAACTTCAGAATATCCAACTGCACTTTTGGAGTAAAGAGTAACAAAGAACGTATCAAAACAGCTATTGCACTAGCATTATATATTCGCTCTCCCTCAATCCTAGATATGCCAAG
Organism: Kaempferia galanga; assembly: GCA_037974795.1. Taxonomy (NCBI): domain Eukaryota; kingdom Viridiplantae; phylum Streptophyta; class Magnoliopsida; order Zingiberales; family Zingiberaceae; genus Kaempferia; species Kaempferia galanga. The sequence goes on along the minus strand of JBBPFP010000121.1, from coordinate 44,996 downwards.
AGAGGTGGTCAAAAATGAATTTGTATCATCCTCTGATGTATTGAAGGAAAAAGAATTTCCCCCAAGCACAGAAGTTGGTGGGAGAATAGTCTCAAGAGCAAGCTCAAACATCAACTGGATAACTTGATTCTCGCATTCTATGCAAAGTAAACCAGACTCACATACTAGATCATAAATAGTCTGGGATAACATAATTGCATGGAGTCTCAATCTATTTACAGGGTTATTTGATACACCAGCAGTGATGGCGCGCATTAGAAAACTAAAAATATTCATGGAAGACTGAACATCTGGAAGCTCACTACTCTGAAAGTTATGTAATGTGGTCAATAATAATGAAAACCCAGTGGCATCTCCAAATACTCGTTGTGCTGCATTATTTGCTCCAAGGATACGCCAAAGTGAACCTAACATATCACATTTCGCATCATTTTGAAGTTTGTATTGAGATCCAGAAACACTCGTTATCATATCACTCTTGAGAATCTCAATTAGTGCACCTAGCTCTTCTGGATGAGCCTGGTAAGATAATAAAGTTCAACTTATGAGATGAAAGAATCAATTTGGGTAATATTCCAAACCTCTGTAAAGAATAGGGTAATTAAGTTCCACATGGAAACATTCATCCTTTTAAGAAGAATCAGATACTAATACATACCTGAAGGACATCTTCAATGATCAAACAAGATAACAGCCGAAGAACACCAGCTCGGTGGTGATCAGATATCAGGAATGGTAGAATGATGCTGACCCCATTAGAAGCTCGAAATGCTTGTTGGTTGGCTTCAGCTTTCCTCAACAAAGAAAAAAGGCAATCCCATGCTATCAATATCGTACTCTCATCTTCAAATACAGAATATTTTCCTGAACCAGAACCTACTGGTTTTGGTGAAGAAAGAATAAGATCTTTGTTGTCAATGTGTTTCTTGAAGCTTGTAGTATTTGACTTGGTCTCTAAACCACTAGAAATTGTGTTTTGCTGCCCTGGACCAGAAAAATACCTATTTTGCTTCAGATCATCTAGAAGAACCTCCAAAACACCAACCTCCCTGAGAACCTTCTTAAACTTCTGATCAAATGACAGGAGTTTGACAAAGAAAGCTAGTATAGTAAGTTTCAGACTGGAAGTAATTGGTTGCTGCAATAAGCAGCAAAGTGAAAGCAATTCTTGTTCAGGAGTGCAGTTTACAACAGTGACAGCGTATTCCAATATTTTAAGAAGAATCTCCTGTAATGATGCAGGGAAACTTGCCATGTTAAGAATGAAGAGAGGCAATGTCCGCAGTTGTTGACAGAGCATATAATTGTCAAGATGACATGAAAATATTTTAAACAATCTATTCAACACCTCTGCCTGCAGTTCAACATTGTCAGCCTTCAGAAAAATATCTTGAAGCATCTGAATTGCTTCAAGATCTTTAACCTTAGCATTACCTTTTTCCTCATCATTCAGAAAAATGCGCCTACTCTGCGAATGTTTTGAAGATTTTCCATAAGTAGGTTCAGTATGACCTGTTTGAGCTAAATTTACAATAACATCAAGAAGCCTTATCAATGCTGGAGAAAGTTGGGATGGTAAAGTATCACTTTGGTTTTCCAGAAGAGATGAACTATTAGCTGCATCAGAACTGTCCAAGTGGGAGGATACTTCATGTGGTAATTTTGAGTTGATTTGCTGAACAACCTGATTCTTCCTCAAGCTAGATAGAGTTAAGGCAAACTGAACCAGAAAATGATAACCATGTGCATTGTGAATATCTTCCCTCAGACTAGTGGAGCCAGCCTCTGCAAATAAAAGCATAACAGGTGTTACATTAAGTTGAATTAACTGTCTAAAAGTTGCTGAGCTGATTCATTACAGAGAGAAGCAATTTGAGTTTAGAAACTGTTGAATTTACACATCGAGAAAATAGAATGGTTTGGAATTAAATTACCAGGTCTATATGATAATTCAACACACTCAAGTAGCAAGTCTACTATCCCCATGGTATAAGCAGCATCACCATTTTCAGCATTGAAATCTTTTACAGCCATAAGAAGGACTTTTATCTAAACACAAAACCACAAAGCACCTGATAAGATCAGACACAAAATCCAACAGCATATTTGCTGAAGAGTAGCAAAAGAATAATGAAACTTAAAGAAGAAGGTACTGCTGGGAGATGAATGAAGAAAAAGAAATGTAAATATAAAAAATGAAAATCATATAAACAGAGTACTTGTTCCTATAAAAATACGTAACATAATGAAGAACTTATTGCTGATACAACCATATTCTGAATCATAATGTGGAGTTTCATGAAGCAATCTGTTTTAAACAACCACTGACAATATCTTCCCCACAATTTTATAATTCAAGCATGCATCTTAATCCATCTATAGCATATATGTAGCAGTTTGATACAAAAATCCTAGTGAAATGTAACCATATCGCTACAACAGTATGAACAGATAAGAAAATGTCAAAATAATAGTAGTCTTCTATATCGACTTGACACAAAAGGTTATCCTGTCCAAGTCTCGTATGTATGCAAGCTCTGGGAAGGTTATTGCCAAGGTTGCTAGGACCTAGATCCTACTTGAGAATGATGGAATGTTCATCTGATCCAACCATATGATAGAAGAATAGGATCACAACTGCTGTACACTGGAGTTCTAGGTTGAGATCAAAACCAGTTCTGGCACTGAAACTTTAACACTTGTGAAATACTACATTAATATCATATTCTATAATTGAGAATAGGAATGATAAAATTATATAACTGAAAACAGGTATGATAAGACTGTATGATCAATCTCATTAATTTTTACCTTTTTAATTATCTCTTAGCTATGACAACTAGTTCCACGTCATTCCCACACTCTTGTATGGAGCAAAAATTCACTACAGTTCGAATTCAGTATCACCATTCCATTTTAATCCAAAAACAACAACCAGTCATGAATCCCAACATTTTGAGGTTGTTTACTTCGAATTGTATTCCCTTAAATCCTAACACACTAAATATGGATTCCTAATTTGACTCTACACTCATTTATCACAACTAAACCAAGTATTCCAACCATTCAAAGATTTCCAGTAGTAATTTACAACCTTTTGTGTTAAATGTAGCCACAATTAGTCGCCATTCAACATTTTCAGAAGTCCCCTCATTCAAATTGTTGAAATCACATAATTCACTACTTAAATTTGTACAACATGGTACAAGTCTGACGTAGAGGAGTCGTGCAGAATCAATTTGATTCAATATGATATGATTGAACATACTTTATAATATTCTAGAAAAGAGAAAGAAAACCATTCCAAGTAAAATCTGACGTGTTAAAATTAAATCCAAGCCCATTAAACAAACCCAACCTAACAAAAATTAAATCCAGCCTGCCAAAAATCACACATTATATGAAGGAAGAATTTCCTAGTTCTCAATAGAAGTGAACCATTGATTAGAGAAGGATAATTCTGGTGAAGAAGAAGAGATATTGCCTTATAGAGATTCATAGCCAATGATACGAGTGAAGCTAGTAGGCCATGATGACTTAGAACAGTCTTGTTTAAAGACTTGAAATAGACAAGGGTGGAGTCAATGGTCACTCAAAAGAAGGCCGACAATAAGACTGGAGTCCCATTAACTCAAATGATGTCTTACCACTTCATAATCGTATTTCTTTTCAACTCTTTATATGGAATGATCATTGTGTTTCTTTAAACAATATAAATATAGAAATTGGTCTCCTTCCAAACAGCTTGAGTTTTGGGGATAAGTAACTAGCCAATACTTCAACATGGAGCAAAAGCTATAAATATATTTAGTCTCTTTAAGTGGTTAACTGTATCATGTCATTGCGATTTGAAATTGATAGCGTAAGAGGAATTAAGGGTTTTCCAATTGCTGGAAACAATTAATAATGAAATGATTGTCCTATTATCCTATTGCAGCTGAATTTATTAACCATGAATCAGATACAAAATTTCATTTATATACTTTGTATATGTGAGTACTCCATTTAACCAGTCTGATATCATCATGTTATCACTTTGCATCATGAAAAAAAAAATTACATTACCAAGTGATGCTTGAGTATATACTTTGCAGTGCTTCCATTATCATTAGCAAGAAGAAGGCCAAGTATCTGTATGCAAGAGAAACAATATGAAAGACTAAGATAAAGATATGTAAATTGCAGAGTTCAGTTGACTATGTTAAACCCTATACAATGCGTGTGCAAAAAACAAAACCTGCATTGCATGTCAATGAAGTTGAATTGTATGCAGAAGAACAAGCCTGTCCCTGAATTGGGCAAATACATTCAATGACCCATTGGCAACCATAAGAAATAGAAGTTGAAGTGAATCATCTTCAATCAAACTCAGTGCTGATGAAGGATGGCTTGCTAATGCTTTCATAATGTGTACCATACTTCTATCTGAATGGGGATAAATTAATCACGAGCCAACTAAATTTCACATAATTAGCACTAAAAAAGTAATGTGATGATGCTGAACATCAGAACCATCAGAATACATTGGGTTACACTACAAAATTATTAGTCAGAACAATGTTTTATTTAGAATTATGTAGGAGTAACATGTATTCACGAGCAATACAGCAAATTGTTGAACACTAACAATTGGTAAATGCTAATCACAAAAGACACAAAATTACAAAAAAAAAAGTTCTTCAAATGTAAACTAAAAAGTTTTTGTTCCTGTAGCAAAAACAAAAAAAAATCATTAATAAGATGGAAAAAACCAAATTGGTGGATGCGGCAAGCTAAGTCCCTCATGCCCGTCAGAATCTAATATTGCTTCTATGCTCCCCGTCTCTATATCATAGATCCCCACATCGGCAGTTGAAATTTTCAGCAATGTGTCTAATATCTCCTTTTCTATTATATTCTCACTGTAGTCTTTGATGCAGTCAGTGAAATAAACTGAATTCCTTTTGAGTGTTGGAAATTCACCAGTTGATAGTAACAATGACTCATTTATTCCCAAAAACAGAGTGAAATTGCCTAAATCTGTAATCTCCTCGAAATCAGCCTTCATCTTGTTCCACCCAGCATATGTGCCTCCAAGATCTTTTACCTCCATCATTTTAAAGATTTTAAATTGACTGGTTCGTTTGAGCTTGATTGGGTCGGGGTGAAGTGGGTAGTCAACGTATGGCGTGCGGTCCTCTTCGATATCTTTATCAAACATATTCCGAATCACCAACAACATCTTGCCTGTCAATTCCACTAGGTGCACTGGTTGATCTTCTTCTAAGACATGCGGCGCGAAATTACTGTCGATGTACGTGGTTGTCTTTGGAGGCAACGAAGTGAGGTCGTATATAAGAATTTTGTAGGCATCATTCACTGCATATAGCAATCCATTAAAAACAATAATATCTCTCACAAAAAGGCTGTCTTCCGCTTTGATCCACTCTGACCCTCCGGGGCGTGCAAGCATCAAGTTTCCGCTATCATATATCAGTGCAGCGC
>JBBPFP010000121.1:0-15111 GCA_037974795.1 Kaempferia galanga | reverse complement strand
AAATCAATTTGTGATTTAGTATTCCCACTTTTGAATATAACCAAGTGTTCTTTTTTTAAAAAAAATATATTAGCTAATATAAGGTCATACGCTGTCACAAAATCCAATATAGTTTTCACTTCTTCATTTCTCATTCCAACCCATAACCCCATGTACCCTCTCATATTCATCATATCACTACACATGCCCATTTAGATCACTTCCTATTAAAATCATTTAATTTGACGGAATGTTTTGTAATATTTCATCTAGGTCATCCCAAAACCTTAATTTAGCAACTTCATCTAATGTTACTTGCGGTACATACATACTAATTACGTTCACAGTTTCTTTCGTCACTATTATCTTAAGAGCTATAATTTTATCCCCTTTTCATAACTTCAAATTTGAGTTTTTTCGTATCTTTGTCTTCCCGCCTATCTATTTTGCCTCTTATATACACAAAATATTAATTCTTCTCATAAACATCACATCTACTACATCTATTGATTTACCAGTGAGGGTTTCTATGTTCCAAATCTTATACTATTAGTTTTTTATAATATTTGTTCTTATCCAATTTATGGTGTCAGAACTTACCTATTTAATACTATACTTAAATTCTCATATAGATGTAGCAGCGTTAACTCTTGCATATTTAGCACTACACCGGACTTCTGGAGATAGCGATCTTTGCCAAGACATTACAGTCGAACCCTGCAACGCGTTCCTTCCGAGGAACAACCTAGAATTAGCACAGTAGTTTAATGGATCCATTCATTAAACATTTGTCATAGTTTCACACTAGCTGGCAACCTAACGCAACCCTCCTCCTTTATTTGGGCTTCGGACCGACCTAACTGGTTCATCATGGATGGAGTTATTATATATATCTAAACGGGTAAAAATTGTAATTTGAAGACCCAACTCAAAAGGTACCAAGAAGTAAAAAAGAAATGTTTATTTGTGAAATTTAATCAATATACAATGAATTAGCACTTTCGGATAAAAACTTGGTATCCAAGTAATTAACCGCAAAAGTGGCATAAACGAGTATAGAATGACTCCTAACACTCGAGCAACATAATAAAGGGTTAACTTTAGAATTTATACATTATAAACCTATATATATATATATAGTAATTTTAGCTAAACTATTACACGACCTAGTAGGATGCAAACACCGAAACCAATAGCATATAACTAGTTTAAAGGCTCTGAGAAAGACAAAGAGGTGTTAAGTTCAAAATTTGACCAGCATTTTAGCCACAAAAAAATTATAGATCTAAGTTGGTCAAAATTAAAAAATAAAGACATGATGACTTCAAGGACTACAAAGAACACAACATACAAATAGTTTAAAAATTTTAGCATCCAAGTCCATGTAGCATTCCAACTCCAAAAATGTCATATAAGTTTAATAGTACTTAAACAAAAGAATAACAATATAAATAATAAAATAGAATGATTTCGGAACTTCCAGATATCACAACAAATGAATCATTTTTTCTAATTTGAGGCATTTTAGTTTTGTGTAGTAGTTTGAGTCAAATCTATTATAAGGCTTTTACTGCCCAAAATTTAAAATAAAGATATAGAACAACTCAATAGAAGTAGGTTACAGAGAGCATACCAGACTGCTTGTTTTGAGAGGTATATGTAATAACTCGACTAAAGCTATTATATGCACCTAAGTTAGTTAAAATTGGAAAACAAAAGTATAGGATAACTCCAAGGGATTCAAAGATCACTATAAAGGGGTTATTTTCTAAATTTTAGCAATTTAGATTTATGTAACAGCTGTTAGAATTTTGACTAAGTGTTATATAGACCTAACAGTACTTAAACAGTAAAACTAATAGAATAAAATCACTCTAGAAATTCCAAAGCATAGCTGAGGTATTATTTTTTTCATTTTCAAAATTATAGTTTACATCTACATAAGTGTTTTGGCCAAAACTACTACATAGACTTACAAGTGTTCAAAATTAAAAATTGAAGTGATAGAATGACTCAATAGGTTTCAGGGAGTGCAAGTGCTCATTTGCAAATTTTAAGAGTTATATCCATATAGAGCACTCCTTTAAGAAGCACAAAGGAGTGCTTGTTTCTTAGACTTGAGCAAAGGTGTATATGTCAACGTAACATAAACCTAAAGAACTTTTAAAAAATAAAAATAAAATCAAAAGTGACATGCAAGAAGGTCCAAAAGTACTATAGATTTCTACAGTTTAAGTTCATCTAGCCTATTTAAAATTGTTAGACAATCCCCTTGACTTCTACAATAGCACAACTTCATTGGCTTCTAAAAGCATAAAGACTAAAAAATGAACAAAGCATCACAAAAAGTAATTCCTAAATCAGCTCATAACGAAATAAAACCTAAATCATAATAAACATATTGAAATAAAACCTAAACCATAAACATGTCTAAATATTTCGTATTAACCTTGACTATTGCAGCTTGCATAGCTTAGTCTTATCGAGAGAGAATCTCATGAAGGAAACGTAATAGGAAAAGGAAAGTTAAGGGTGAGTCGGTTGGAGTTCCAATCTAAATTTTTTAAAGGAACAAGTGAAGGTGCTAAAGTTTAGGAAAGTTTATTGGGGAAAATTTGACATAAAACACAAGATGGCACACCCTTTTGATGATAAATCAAAAGAGGGTGACCCTTTAGTGATTTGATAAAAAGGATGCTCTTTTTTATTCTTGTCCATTGTTATATTATTTTCTTTACATTGTATGACTTTTTTTCTATGTGAAATTATGAATTGGATAGAATGATTAATATATTTGTTGGATACATATTAGACTATCTACACTTTTAAGATATCTTAATACCCTAATCACATCACTCTTACATTCTGCAAGGGGGTTGTGCAATTGGTCCATCTACCAGCATTTGCAAAGTAAAAAAACCAAAACAACTATATCAAATTATTATGTGAATAAGTAATATTTTAGTCACCCATTTACCATCCAAACTTTCTTCATAAAGTAAAAAAAACAAAGTAATTGTGCAACTTAGATGACAACATAACATAGCTTAAAAAGAAAAAATAAAGTGAACCAACTAATATCTTTTCCTTTATTATAGTCGATTGGCAATTTTTTTGTTGATTCTTTTTTCTATAATATAAAACAATTTCGCCATCAAAGGATAATTTAATTATAATGATATTCCACTATCAAGTTTTGGTGGTTGGGTATACAGAAATACTTTTTTAGGTTAGTTTTTCCGATTCAAGTTTCAAATATTTGCAATGTCAAAGTGTATGACAAAACAAGTTGGTGTCCACCAGTAGTTATTGTGATTAGGGGAGAGAAGTTGGAAAATGAAGACTGAAGAGGAGAGAGGTGAAGAAGATCATAAATGAGAGAAAAAGAACATTCATTCTTGTAGTTCACAACCAATGAACCCTAGGGGTGGATAACTCACACATTGAACCTCCTCAAAAGGAATGCTTACAATTAATGCCCTATGACAAGGTTGCCCTATCAGTGAATCTCCCACTGAAATCCCAAATTTTATAGTTGTTTTGATGGTGGCTTATGAGCCAAATGGTTTATCCCTCCAAATATATAAAATTTATAACCATGGTGAAACAAAAACTAAGAAAACTTGAGCCAAGGAATCAAGGATGAACCACTAAGAATAAAGCTAGTTTATTATTCAAGTTTAAACGAAGAAATTTTTTCATTTATCTTTTGGCAATACAAAAACTAACAAACCAATATTTTATCTCAAAGAGAGGATATAACTCCACATTAACATTCTTAAAAAAACTTTGAACTTTATTATTGTTTCTAGAATTCACTCCTCTCGTGTGTGTCTAGCGCATGAAAATAGCTACCAAACACACTGTTGTCACCAAATACATCAGTTGTACTCCTTATTTGGGCAACTAAGAATTTAGTTTCCAAGAGAAGATGACACACAAAAGACAATTTCATATGATGTGCAACTAAAGGTCAAGCACAAGAGACCGTAGCACATATTATCCCTAGCGCAAATCCTAACATCAAAGCGTAAACTAGATAGCTTCCATAATCAATACAGCAACATTTTAACAATATTCCAGACCCCATAAAGTCATATTAATATCATATTGAAACAATTGTTTGACTTAAAGAAATGTAGTTCATCGACAATAACATCATGCAAAAGCCATGTGTCCTAATTGTTCAGGTTCAGATATATCAATCTATTCTACCGTTGAGCTCCATTTAAAGTTTTTAACTCACGTAGTTTACAATAAAGCAATTAATAACATCAATTCACTATTTTCCCCTCACAGTTTGGATTCTTAAATCAGTTGTTGGCCTATATCTTAACTCATTTTCTCACATTTAATATCTTGGGACAATGAGACGAATATAGTTCTCTGATCAGGATATCTAATCAAGCAACAAAGAACAGCTAGTAGTGATATATGTTCGTACTTACAAAGGATAAATGGGTACTTTATTAGCATAGGAAACACCCAAGAGGGCATCAAAGAATTATGAACCCAGCCAATGACCTACTTAAACACGATGAATCATGCAATTCAAATCATAGGCATCACTTAAAAAGTAGGAAACAGTACAAGTCACAATCCCCCCAAATTAGTCAAATTTCAGATCTGCAGATCGGATTCATTTCCAGACAAGAAAACGCAACTACAATTCGAGGTAGAAATCGACAACTATATGTTGAGCTTCTTCAAACAAATCGCATCTTTTTGACCAGAACTATTTGACCAAATTCCAAGCCCCAAAGGGATAAATTTTAAGATAAAGAGGAGGACTAAATTGTTGTCTGCGAATATAAATGCATACCGCGTCCTCAGCATTGCAGTGGTGCTGGTATATATCATAGAGGAATACGCATCGCTCCGCCAGGGAATGAACATCGCCGCTTCCATCGGTTGCAAGGGAGACGGCGCCGTGATGGAGGCGATCGAGCTCCGACCGGATGGCCTTCTGGAAATAAACAAAGATCAAAATCGGGGATCTCTCGGGCAAGCCGCCGAACGTCGCCGTTGCAACAGCCGGCGCAGGAGAGGACTGCACTGGGTCGATTGAGTTGACAACTTCCTGTGGAATCAGGGCGAGGACTCCGTCCCCCGCCAATGGCGTCGCCATGGACCACTTCCCTCAATTCGACCTAGGGTTTCGATCCCTTCTTCCAGCAGCCACCGCCACGTCCACCAACTTCGAGCCGGCTCCTCCTCCTCCTCCTCCTCCCAAGTTTATCTTTATGGAAATTAGAAATGTATCATTCGCGTTTCAACGAGCAATTGGCGACCGAGCTCGGCCCTTTTCCATGGGCGTTGATAAGGGAAGCGTGGCGCGTGCCAAAGCCGGGCCACGTCCGCAGGGGAGGGCGTTGCACGTGTTCCACCATAGTCTAGCACTTCACCGAAGCGGGCAGGGCACGTGCCAATAAAGAGCCATTTTCAATTCATTTCCCATTCGTGAAAGGTGTCTGGGTTCATCGTTTTTTGCGAAAGGTATCTGTTTGGCTCGGTCCATCCTTGACCATGCTAGACTTTTCTAGTCTCAAATTGAAATGGTCCGATACTTGAGTCATCTGGAAATTTAAATTATTTTTTAATAAAATAATATCAAAAATGTAAAAAAATTAAAATTTATATTAGATTCACATTTTTTATAAATTTAATTTTTTCTAAATTTTCACAGTTGACACATCATTTATTTTAATTGATAATAAGGAGGTGCTTGATATATATTTAATAATAAAAATGATGATAAATTTAATTAAAAAGAAAATGAATTTGATAATCTAAAAAAGTTAAGTTATAAAATTACACTCATTCCAACCTCTTAAATCTGTCTATCAAGCACCCTTAATTTTTTAAAAATCTTAACCAAAAACTTAATTAATTTTTCTAATGTACCTGAATTTATTATTTAAAGTTTTTTATTCGACAACATTATTTTAATCAATAAAATATTTTTTCTAAGTAGATTTAATTTAAAAAAATCCGAATTAGAGCACCATAACCTTTTTCTATACCTATATATATATATATCAAGCCGAGTATCTTGTATTGACTTGAGGATGGACTGCAGAGGCTGAGCTATATATATTATCAACATTATATTTTATAAGCACAACACTATTTTAAAAAAACACTTAAATTTAGAATTCTAAATAATTTAGAATCTTAAAGTTTAAATTATATATTATTCAATGAAACAATTTTGTAATAACAATGAACCTTCAACTGATAGAGTGTCCTATAGATAGTCCCATTTGCATCATGAGCACTTTGGTAAAATAACCGAGCGAGCATTTCCCTCCATTTAAACAGGAAGTTGGATCTAACGCAGCTTCCACTTCAAGTAGTCTTCCTGATCCACACCAGCTCTAATAAAATGAGATAGTATAAAGAACTTTTTGCTTGTGTTGTCTCTCGAATTTAGAAACAATGTCGTCAATCTCATCCTCCCAGCAACCTGCCGCGTCAATCTGCAGAATGATTGAGCACGATCAGTTTATCAACATAATCTACTATTTTACAAGTGATCGTTACAGAGTGAAAATGCTGTGAACATAGCCTAAGCTCGCAATCATGTCGTACCTTGCCCAGTTGAAAAAATAAAAATTAAGCTAGTTATCCAAACAATCTGCTAACCAAGAATTCCATCTAGAAACAAGAAAACTCTAACATAATCGTTAGGTATAGAAAATTAGTGAATTCTTGAGAAGGTCAGAGTTCTGTGGGACCGTGCCCAAATTCTCATTCAACAAATTTGTCGATGGTTGTCTGTTAATGTTTAAGTAAATTTAGAGATTGGAAAGTATTATTCACCATGAATTCATCATTCATACTCTACCTCCACAACAATCTCCTTACATTGAAAATGATATCCAGAAGACAATGCAGTGCAACCTTTGTGCTATGTTTAATAGCAAAAAAGAGTCAAAAAGTCCAGTCCCAGATGTACGTTGCCTGTTTGCAGCTTAGCAAGTTTATTTATCGGTCAAAGCAGTGCTGGAACAATGAAGCATTCATGAAGAATGTAAGCAATGCTTAGAATGTCGAAGCAGCATTCATAAAGTTATAATTGAGATTGGAATTTAGCAGGAATGTCGAAGCAGCATTCATAAAGTTATAATTGAGATTGGAATTTAGCAATGATTTGGAATGGAGACGAAATATTCATGAGGGTGAAAGACATCATGAAGAATTTGAAATGGCAATGATGAGTTACAAAAGTCATCCCCATGTCTGGCAAATATGCTCCTATCTGGCAGTAGTTGAAATCAAATTAAGCTTAGTGAAACACTTGGATAAGGAATATATGTTCAGCAGGAACTACATTTAGAGCTTAGTAATTATTATGGTCTGATTTATAATAACATTAAATATGATCAACTGATGTATGTATGCTTTATATAAAGCTAGATGGGACCACTATGAAGGGTCAGGCTCAGAATTGGATGCCTACAAGTAGAATTTGATGAAGCTTATAGTAGGGTATTACAGCTTAGCTGAGGCTGGTGGGAGTGCACTTAAGCTCGCCCAAAGTGGCGACACTAACCATGGTCCGAGCAACTCTAAAGAGCAAAGTTCACTAAGGTGTTTAATTTGTCTGCCAGAAGTCTCAAAAGCATGTGGCTACTTTTTATCTTTTTCGCTTGTATGGAAACTATCATGGCTACACAGTCATGCAAGAATACCAGAGGTCACAGACTGAAAAAGATTACTGCTATGCTGCTTCTAGTACTGTAGAATGCCTAAAAAAGAGGGACTCCGGGGAAGGGGTCAAGCAAACAGAACAGGTTACTATCCAAGAAATAGCCTTTCTCAAGATCGTATGATACCTCGACATCTTGAAACGGATGTTTTTCGGTAATGAAGCCGTTTTCCCTTCCTAGAGGTGCCTAAAATAAATACCTTTCTGGGTCAACTCAACCTACAAGGGCTAGAAATGGAGAGGATGAAGCAAAGCAGTGATTGATACAAACATACCACAATTTTCTTATTTCTTCACTGATAGCACAAGTAAAAGAAGCGTAATTAACTATGGAGATAAAAATATGGGATAATAACCAATGCTCTCGTGTCAGGTTGAGATCAATAAATGTTCCAGACGCTAATGTGGGGGAATGTCCCTTTGGCTCTATGAAACACACATTGAAAATGGCTCTTCTCTGAGTAATAGTCGGTTGTTTGCAAACTTACCAAGACACACTCTCTCTCTCTTTTCGCTTACTTTTGAAGAAAACTATTAAACAATTCAAACAAGAAAAGGAATAATATTTGCATTCTAAATTCTGATTTTGAGTTATTGGTAATTGTTCTAGTTTAGCTAAAATCATTTTGTCAGAGTATCTTTTAATTTCGTAATAATTTAATGGAATTATTATATTTCATAATTAAGGATGTTTTTTCTAATTTAATCAACAATTGATTATATAAAAATGTTGTGTATCTATATATTCTACCTTTGCTCCACTTTCAATTTCTATATGAACTTCTTTTTCTCTGTGTAAGATAGGTATCATATTGATTCCACTGTTCATCCCCTCCAAACGCCATTTTTTGTTTAAAATGCAATTTCTTCCTCATCATCACTGAGTTGTCATCAATTCCTTTATTCCTTTTCAACCATGTCCACCATCTTCCACTTGGGCATTGTTTGCCACCATCCATCCATTTTCATATAGCCACCAACCAGAAAGCTTCTTACTCGGCTACAGCAGTCGCTCTTTGATTGTGGATTTGGCACTTGCACACCATCTCACTTAGTCACCTGTGTGCAGATCACCAGCAACCTACCGCTGTGACAACCATGCCACCAGTTCCCCTCCATCATCACCAGACACTCTTCTGCAACAAGCTCACCCTCCCACGCCCTTTCCAGCAACCACAACAGCATTGCATGCATCATTCCCTGTAGATTCACTTTTGTGCAGAGAAACTGTCTTCAAATCAAGATAGGTTATCACTTCACTTGCGGCAACCAAGTAAGGCATTGCCCTCGTGCATGACTAGAAAGCCTCCTGTACAATGCCAAACAATGCCATCCTCGCTCCCAGTGTCATCATTCCCACCTGTCACTTCTGTATTAGCGCTCAATGTTGTCAACAAATGACTTCTAACCAGATTCCATGCATAACCAACCCCAACATTGTCATTCCATTGGCATTGTATCGATTTGTTCGAGGCAACCTGTCAATGAGAAGAGAAACTGAATCCCAAATCAGTTTCAATAGAAAACACCCAATCCTTTGGTACCAGTGTGCATCCCATCTCTAAAGTAAATCATTGGATCTAATTTCAGCATCTGGGATCTTGTCCAAGAATGCTTGTAAACAAGAATTACAAGGGTTCATCAGATTATGTTCATCCTCTTTTTGCAAACTATGTTGGTTTGCTTAAATTATTTGTATTTAATTAATTATTTTTTAAAATAATTTTTTATGTATCATCATCTATTAAATACCATCATCACATGGAAAAAAACACCAAAAATATCATTATCATTCAGACAATTTCTTCTTTTGTTTAATTATCACCATGTTAAAACATCATCTTATGCAAATTCCGTCTATAGTGAATAAACTCTGATATAGTCAGTCCCAAGCCCAGATTAAAAAAAAGAGAGGGATGTGTTAGGTTGCAAACTAGTATAAAGCATAAGCAAATGTTATAAATTGATCCATTAAATTATCGTATCAATGCTAAGTTGTTCTCAGGAAGGAACGTGCGGTAAAATCCAGATGCAACATCTTGTTGACCGTTATATCTCGTATTGTGTTAAATATGCAAGAGTTTTCACACCTTATATTGGATAAGAACAAACATTATAGAAATACCCATTGTATTAGATTTGGAACATGAAACATAGGAACATTCGTTGGCAAAGCAATGGAGGAGATAGTAGATAGTAGACGAAGAATTAATATTTTATGTTTATAAGAGACAAAATGAATAGGGAAGAAGACAAAGATGATAGAGAAGAATATAGTGGTAGTAAAAAAAATTATTAATGTAATTAGCTTATATGCACCTCAAGTAGAATTAGACGAAAACACTAAACATAGATTTTGGACAAACTTGGATGAGATAGTATAAAAAGTTTAGACAAACGAGGTAATTTTAATAGAAAGAAATTTAAATAGGCATATAGAGTAAGAAATCAGAAATAAGATATGATGCATAAGGGCTAATGATTTTGGAACAAAAAATGAAAAAGAACAAATTATATTGATTTTGTCATATCATATGAACTTATAAGTATTAAGAGAAATATAAGACGGCTCAAATTATATTTAAAATGATGGTCAAGAGCGTGCTCAATGAGTCAATGGGATGAA
Organism: Kaempferia galanga; assembly: GCA_037974795.1. Lineage (NCBI taxonomy): Eukaryota > Viridiplantae > Streptophyta > Magnoliopsida > Zingiberales > Zingiberaceae > Kaempferia > Kaempferia galanga. The sequence continues at coordinate 4,795 of JBBPFP010000121.1, read as the reverse complement.
CACCACCAAATACAAAATCTTGGTAATATAATGAAAAAGTATAAGAGAAAATGATAGAAAAACAATCAGCTTATAAGTTACTACATTTATAAGAACAAAATTTTTGTAAAAAGTATGAAATAGCCAAGAAAGAGATCAAGAAAGTAATGAAGCCAAGAATAAAGCTTTTAAACACTTGTATCGTTAGTGTGATTCAAAAGAAAGGAAAAGAGACATCTATAGAATAACTAAAATGAGAGAAAAATAAGGGATCTTGCCCAAATAAGATCATTAAAGATGACTCTAATAGGATACTAGTAAAAGATAAGGAAATAAAGGAACAATGACAGAGGTAGTTTTATCAACTATTTAATGAAGGTGGTGACCAACTTAGGTTAAAAAAATTAAATTTCCATACTCCTCTAACCTACTTAAATTTCATAAGTAGAACGAACATTAAATGGGATGCAAAGGAGTGGTTGAAGTGGGTGATATTCCAATAGAGGTATGGAAGTACCTAGGAAAACAAGATATTGAATGATTTACGATTTCTCTCAACCATATCACTTCTATGACTGATGATTGCTATGGAAACAACAAAATAGATTGATTCAAAAGTGCAAAAGACCTATGGATAAACTCATAGTACAAGACTCTAATATTGTAAATGTGATTTATTAATAACTTAAGGTATGCCCTCAAATATTCTAGATCCCACTTTGGTCATCTATAGTGTATGCATACAAAATATTTTGGAGCTATCTATTGCTAAATTAAATAGATTGTTTTGAGCATTCAAATTGTATGATCAAGCTGACCTTAAAAGAACTCAAAGAAAAAGAAAGAAAAGAAATTATCTTCTTCTAAATCAAGGAGCGAATCTAAGAGCGAAAGTGTAGTATAAAGTAAAACTAAATATAAATCTAGTATAATTTGCTTTAGATGCAATAGGAACAAGACAAGTCCAAATGTCGAGTTAAATAATCATGATGAAATGACAAAGAAAAAGAAAGCTCTAAAAGTTACTTGGGATATCAGAAGCATCAAAAGAATGAAAATTACACAAAGGAAGAAGAAACATTTCTTTCATGGGAATCAACAATGTAATGGAAAATTCTTGGTAAAGAAGTTCTAGTTGTGAGGGAGAATCCAAGATCCTTTTCAAGTGACAGTGACAAAATTTCCCAAAGTAGATCAATTATATGAAACTATTACATGCTTGACAAATACACTATCTAGATCTACAAATTCACTATCTAGATCTAAGGACAAAATAAAATCCCTTAAAAAAAATAGCTTTTTCAACTTCTAATTGCAAAATTCAAGAATATAATTCTTCACAAATTGAAATTTTTGATGAAGAAAATGCATGTTTAAAAAATGCAAGTGGAAGAATAAAAAGCAAAATGCCTAGAACAATTCACATCGAGCTCTAATTATATAAATAAAATGTTTGGAAATCAATGTGTTGTTTATAACAAAGTGGGTATTGGCTATAGTATTATATATTTCACTTATCATTAAGACTACTATTCAATATAAAGAACTTGAATTTTATTGGCTTTCTCTCCTATATGAGATTAATCCTCACCTGTATCCTCCCTTGCATTTCCATGTCCACAATTTAAAGTGTGATATGATCCTCACATTCCTACACATGATTTGGGTGTTCCACCTCCAAAAGAACTATGAATGGCACAGTTCCACAAGTTGCCTCTACAAGAGCATCCTCACCTAACTTCCCTCACCTCTTGAAGACTATCAAATGCAAACCTATCAAGTCCATGTTTATCCCACAGGCAAACCCTCCTTTTTTAGACAATGATACCCACGACACCTTTCAACTTTGCATGTGAGAAGCTATGATGAACTAATTCCTATTGTGCCTTTACTGAAGTGGTCATCCCCGAGTTTGTGACAAAAGCATTGTTGGTTATTTGACAATATGAAACTTCAAAAAAAAAAAAATGAAGTAGCTTAATTTCATGAGAATTGATGTGTCTAAATTAGGTGTTCAGTTGATCAATAAGATACTTTGTCATGGTAAATACACTCGATATGATTTTGTATTGTAAAAGATCTTAGATGAATATAGAAATTCTGCCCTCACAGGCCAAATATTTTTATATTGAGAAAAAAAAACAGGCAACTACATGTTCTATGTTCTTGATGTACCAAAGGTTGAAGTTATCACCACTCAAGGGGGGCAAGTGATGTACATTCAAAACTCAGTTTCATGTATGCCAAAATGTTTTGAACTTTAAGATTGCTATGTTAGTCCTTTATAAGTTAATAAGTCCCAATTAGATCGAAAAATTGAAAATTAGGCATGAGGTTATCTAAAAATGTGCAAACATAGAAAAATGGGCTAAAAAGAGAGAATATCCCAAAATGATACAACTATTAGAACGTAATATTTCGCTCAACCCAATATGTGAGTTTCAGGAGCTAACATGTATATATTTAATTCAATAAAACTAAAAAAATATATGGACATGAATGTCTATGTCGGAAAAGCATATTTGGCATTGACATCAAAGACAAATTTAGTACAGATTTTTTTAACTACCCCAGCAAACTACATAGAACCAAAAAAGACTAATTTTTTCATTCATACTATGACTAATAGTTAATGATATGAGCATGATTTGTACCAATGACAGATATTTGCACTGAATCAGCTATTATGATATATCAAAAAGACTTGGAAATTCAGTGATATTGGTGATGGATAGACATGAGGTTAAGGGAGCATGTACTTGGACAATAATGACACATGTGCAGAGAGAGGGCAACAAGCCAAAAATATCAGCAACAACTGAATCCAAATTGCACACACATCGATTATAGCACACAAATCGGGTCTGCAAACATTTTTACCTCTTGGCATAAATCCAGAGCAAGCTTGGCACCAGCAGCAGCTTCTTCGTGGTTATCTTTTACTTCCAAGTTAATTACTAGTACACTTCTTGTCAACCTTTGCTCCCGATTATTAAGATCTGCATGAAAAAAAAACTGAAATTTTAAGGTAATTTTCTAAAAAAAATTAAATACATTATCATTGTTTTTGCAGGAACTAAGAAGAAATTAACATTGAATAAAACCAAAGATCGATCACTCAAAATAGAGAAAACAGAAATGTACTGGCGGCAAAGTGTTTCCAATAAAATTGTAATCGATACACATTGTAGGTCAAATTCCCCAAATTAGGTAATGCAGCAATTTGCCCCAAACTCATAAGCAAAATGACTGGCATACTAGCAGTATCGCAAGGGAAAGAGGGCAATTGACCTTCGATGACGATATCAAACACCTTCTCCTCAAATGTCATGACGAGATCGAAGAAGCCATCAGCGGCGTTGTCCTGCCACCTCTGTGGCGCGTTCTTGACGCCAAGGTTTCTCTTAAGCATCGGCAGTATCCCATTGCGCTTGTACCTGCAAGCGGTCGCGAGATTGAAGAGCGACGATTTGTGGAAGCGAGGGAATCAAGGGGTAGAGAGCATACAAATCGACGTCTTTGCGGCGGAGGTCTTCGTGCATGTACTTGTAGGGGGTGCCAAAGTCGTAGACGTTGGGCTCCCGGAGAGATGGGCCGGGAAGCTTAACGTGCGCGCCCGTTCCGTAGGAAGACACATCGAAGCCGTGCCGCTTCAGCAGCGCGTGGGCTTCCATGCTCCGATTCTGGTTCGACGAGCACACCATCGCACATCGCAGCCTCGCCACCATCTCTCCCTCTCTGCTGGGGTCTCTTTCCGGTGGTGTTGCCCCTCGCGCAAGGACAATTTTGAGATTGGGTTAAATCGGATTTCCGGTAGTTCTCGAGAAGCTTCTTGGAAAAAAAAAATTAAAACTTACAATTCAAAGAGAAACACACACAGGAAATCTAACTTTTCGATAGTATTTTTTTTTTGTTTTGTTGCAACCTCGCGATTAGAAGTAATAAATAGTCGTTCCATCAGTCTGGTTCCATCATTAGTATAGAAGAATACAAAAATAATAAATAAAAAATTAAACTAAAATGAAAATCAAAATAACAAATTTTTTACATAGTTCGAAGATTAGAGCTCCTACTACACAATATATCTATAAGGTAGATGATCTCAATCTGTCATGGATGACTCCCCATCAAACTCCAGCTAGCTCAAATAGTTCTTTATGGGTAGAGAAACTTCGCCACAAACTCTTGATTATAACCTTGGATCTTTAGAGCTCTTAGTACACTATTAATAGGGGTTAACTATCTCTATTTATCAACCTTGCTCAAGGTTTCCTAGCTCTCTTAAATAGAGCTCTGAGGAAACACCCTAAACCCTAAACACCCAAGCCTATTTCCCGTCACCCGTCGACTTATATACTTACCAGTCAATTGGCTTTCATGGAAATATGACAGTTACACTCCAACGACTCATTACCAGTCGACTGCTACAGTGCACCAGTCAACTGCTACAGTGTCAGTCAAACTGCTATAGTGTTGATCAACTGCTACAGTGTCAGTTGACTAGTAAAACACTAAACCTAGGGTTTCCCTTCCCAAGTACATTTCTCTCCACACTCGTCCTCGCTCGACCAACATAGACATAGCCTTCTAGTCTCATCTATCAGCCTTGCGTCTCTCGAATACTCCTCATCCTTCACGCCTTACCTTCAAAAGCTTCCATCGATCTTGGTCCTTATTGTCGGATCTTTCTTTGCCAAGTCACACTTGGACTTACACCACCAAGGCTCTCTCTTGGACTTACACTGCCAAGACTCTACTTGGACTTTCCTCCTTTACCAAGATCACACTTGGACTTTTCTTATTATACCTGTATCTT
>JBBPFP010000118.1:7385445-7409867 GCA_037974795.1 Kaempferia galanga | reverse complement strand
CTCCAAAACGACAGGCGGGAATAAATTATAGCGATATGTGTCTTAACGCAGCAGACTTTGCAAATTATAAAAAATATTAAATCAGATAACACTAAATTTAAGACGATCGGTTAGAGCTTACTAAAATTTTCCATCGATATCTTGACTCTTGAGTAAATTTGAAAGCGCTTACTGTGGGCGATGGACAGCTCCAAAATCTACCATTCCGTGGTCGCGTACCTCCGTAGCGGAGGATCAAACTTAAAAATATATTGTAATTGAGATCGAATTGTGAATAACTATGTGATAATTTAATATATTATTACTGCTCCCTAGCCCGGGGCCCAGGGCGGTATAATATATAATTAATTATAATAAGATAATGACGTTGTCACGTTTATAATTTATTTCATCCATACGTGTCCTATTCTTCTTATTGCATCTCGACTGGATTTCCTTCCCAAACCTCGTTGACACGAGGCAAACCCTAGAAACCTCCCCGTTCAGCGTCGGTGCTCTTTCCAGCCATCGATTTCGGGCTCCAGCGTCTTACTGAGATCGAGATGGCAGGCATGGGAGAGGAGGGATCGCCTGCGCTGGCCAGTCATTCCAGTTCCGACTCCAACTCCCGCCGCGGCGTCCACTACCTCGCCAAGTGTGTCTTGCGCGGAAGCGCTGTTCTACACGCTGTGCAGGGCCACTTCCGCTCACCTTACTCCAAGGACATCGTATTTGGCAAGGTACTCGCCTCCGTGTCGCTGGCCGTGATCACGAATGAGCCTCTTTCGATGGTTTTTTCTCCCATTAGTGTCCTTTTTAGCTTTTATTATTTTGTGCGAGTATTGGAAAAGGTCAATGCTTGCGTAACAAAAATGGATAGAACTGTTGATTTGGCGGCTGTTTGCCTCTTGCCTAGCTGCTGGGCTGCTGGCTTAATAAGACCTCGACAGTACCGTGTTTGATCAACATATAGGAAGGAAGATTCATTCCTCTTCGACATCTTTTCAACCCACTTTTGACCTACTTCTATTTAATAAGCAGAAGCGATATCATTTTGTCTTGATCCTCACAGCCCTGTCTATCTATGCTTCACTAGATGAGTTCTATTCCTCCATTGAACTCCATGTAATACTTTATCATCGATAATATTTATATCTATCAAGTTGTTTTTTTATTATTAACTGTCTTCGATCTTTTTCTATCGCTTACTCCATCAACTAACTCTAATCCATTGGGTTCATTTAAGTATAAAGTTTATTAGTTACATTCAATGTTTTTGTTCTTTATCAAAAACATACCTAATTGCCCTCTTGTAGTAGTATCAACTAAAGTTTGACCAGCACATGTGTAAAGGAAAACAGTTTCAACTGCTAAAACTTATGATTCTTAATAATTTTGTGTTGATGCTTATACAAATATACACACAAATTTCAACATATTCATATGAACGTATTATCATTAATAATACAAAGTGGCTAATTTAAAGGCCAAGAGTTGCTCATCAACATGAATCATAGTGGGTAATATAGACCATCTACATGTTCTCATGTAGTCAACAATTATAGTATCATCATCCTATTGCAAACATCTTGGGTTGCAGCTTGTTTTCCAATGGCTGTTTGGTTCTATGTGTATATCTTAAAATTTGATTAAACTCGAACAACATTGGTTCCATGGGGGACTGTGCCTCACCTGTATTAACTAGCAAAAATTTTAGCTTAATAGTCTGGCAATGGTTGACTTTATGCTTCTTAATTTATATCAGATATGAAAGAACATGTAATAATTCTGGCTTCTTATGCGGCCATTTAATAAACATTACGGGTAAGTTCAATTGTTAATTTTGGAGTATAGGTAGCTTCTAGGTGCATTAACATGCCAGATAAATTGAGAAGTCCTAGACGTGGAAGATGAGCAAATTGATCTGTCCAGGAATGAGCTATATTTGGAGAACACCAGACTGAACTTGACAATTAATAATATCTGATATATATTTTTTTGTACATATTTAGGAATTAGGAGTGCATTAAAGATTTTGATTGTGACAGTTGATTGGGAAGGCGTATCCAATAATAGCTTCATTAACTTTGAGAAGTCATCTTAAGTTAGCTTGCCAAACTATGTATTTTTAGGAATTCCCAAATAAGCGACAATCAATTTCTTTAAGGCGTTAATCTTTCATCTTGAAATGTGCTTGTTTGCTGTTGCTCTTTGGTCTTAACTTATGATACATGAAACAAATGCCAATTCTTCACTCTTCCTCGCCACCTCCCCACCCACCCACTTATGTTTTTTTATCAACTGAATTATTTTGATGGATTTTTTTGTTAACATTAAAATATCACACTTAATAGGAAATAGTCCTTTTAGGTCCTGAAACTCAAAATGATCCTACTGTTTTTTGGAGTTCTATATCGATTAATATGAATTTTTTCTATATATCTCTTAAATTTATCGATCTCTCTCAGGAAACATCACTAGAATTGGCATCAATTAATGAAGATGGCATCGTACAATCAATATTTGAACAAAGTGTTTTTGGTACAATTAAAGACATTGCAGTCCTACCCTGGAAGGACAGACACCGAGTGTCTCCATGTCAAGTACACTGTTTTTTCCTTAAATATTATTTTCTTGTTATTTGTTTTATTCTATTATAATCTGGATTAACGTTTTATACCATATTCATTATTCTTAATGGCCTTTTTGATCTCATGTAAGTAGGTGCTCGTATTTTTGATGATGTTCCTTTCCTTTGCAGGGACAAGGAAAAGATATCTTGCTTGCTCTTTCTGATTCTGGAAAACTTTCATTGCTTACTTTCTGCTCAGAGATGCACAGGTTGTTATAGAACTTTGGTCTTTTGATTAATAGACACGACTTCACTTTTAGATACAGCTTTGTATCATGATTTTGTTAATCAACATGAGTTTTCTGTGGCTCTCTTTGATTTTGGTAGGTTCTTTGCAATGACACATATTGAATTATCCAAACCTGGAAATTCAAGGCATCAACTAGGTAGAATGTTAGCTGTTGATACTGGGTTAGTACTGGCCATATCTTCAGTTTTTAGTGGATTATTTCTTGGTATTGATGTTCTCAAGTTCTTGGTATTTTGTAATTAAGTTAACTCGATTAATATTATTTTTACATTCAGTTTACATTGCAATAATTGAACTTAGTGGGATTGGTTTGTTGATCGGTTGGTTGCCCTGCATAATATAGTAGATTCAACTAAGTTGAATGCCCAATTCTACTTGGTGAAAATTTTTAGTATAATTCTATTTTTTTGTTGTGGATTCATGCATTAGGATGTAATATTGCAAGAACAAAAGTCTACTCTTTGACTCTTATTTTTCAAAGGAAGTAAACAGCTAGGGGAAGAAATAAAAAATAAAATAAAAATAGGAAGAAAATATGAGGGGGTTTTTTAAAACTTTATTCATCAAAAATAAAGAAAGAAAACATAAACTGAAAATAGATTTGATAAAAAAGATTTCTTTTAATTTTTTTAAGCTTGAATTTGAACTCCACTCCATGCGAAAGTGAGTTTTTGGGCCAAATTGGATGGAAGTGATATAGAGAAAACCAGGGAAAGATTTTTCTAGTCTTTTCCTTTCATCCAACTTTTCCGTTGAAGGAAAATTATCTTCTTTTTGGATTTCCTTCCCCCTAGGAAACCCACAGTTAGTGAATTAAAATATCAAGGTTTTGGATAAATAAATGTGTTCATCTTTAAAAAACTATCATTAGATCAGACTTCACAATTGATGAGCTGACATTGTTTCCAAAGTTTTGAATGATCAAGCATGTGATTACTGAAAAAGTATTCTATTCTTAAATATAATTATTTGAGTTTTTTATTTGTTTGAAGATACGAGAGATTGTGCCTAAAATTGAACTCTAGATTTATGCTATCTTATGGTTCTATCATAGAAGAGAGAGAAAAGTGTTACTGCATCGAATATGAGTATTCCATACCTCATTGGTGGAAATAATAAAATTTTACCATTTTTAAACTTGTCCTTGGAGAGCACTCTTGAAAACATTTTTCATTCCCCTGTTCTTGTTGGCTTAGAGGGTGGTAAGTAGAATGTTGATAGATAATCATTAATCAAGGTTTCTTTTCCATTGGGATTCATTTCATGTGAGGAGCAGGGATGACAACGACGACAGAAAGCTAGACTTTGCAGGAATAGATAAGGCTAACACACTTCATGATCCATGGGGAGTTGAATCTAACTGAATTTCTAATTCTTCACTTTAGACTGTCACATCAATCCTTTTTCACTATTGTAAATTTGGATCTAGGGATTTCAACTTCCAACTTCAACTGAAATTTTATGTTTGTCAGGATATATATACTAGTGACTTCGATTATATAACAAGAAGAAGCCATGTCAGTCCCGGATCTTTGGTTGGTAACTTGGACCTTAGCCCTCCATTCAACTCTAGACTGGAATAAAGATGAAGTGATATATCTTCTTTCTTTAACCAGACTGCAAAATGTCATGCATCTACACATTGACTTAAATCTTTACCCAACCATCTTTTTTGTCTGGTCCTACCAGTTCTGTTCTAGTCATTAAGCAATAAACAAATAACATGATAATTCTTGAAATTTTTATAGTTCGTACAGCACGAGTACATGAGTTAATGCCAGTTTTTATTCGTAATTATGATAATAAATTTTGAGTCTCATATTGCTTGGTTTCCTATATACTCTTATGCTCTGGCTTTATGTATGCGCTGTTGTAATCGTAATTGCCATTTTCATCTAGCTTTCCTTCTTTTTTATACATTTTGCAGAGGATGTTTTGTCGCTGTTAGTGCATATGAAGATCAATTTGTACTAATATCTCTAGCCATATCTTCTGAAAGGAATGCTGTTTATGAGGTGAGTCTCTACAAATGATTAAAAGATGTTGCTTCTGATCTAGACTGCAAACCAGGTTCTGTCTTCTTGCTTGTCTAATATGGCATATACTTATTTCAGATTTTGAGGATCTTCCATGTCGTAATTTCAGAAAATCTATTATCCACCGGAAAACAAAATTGACGCAAGCAATGGACGGGACACTTTGGGCACCACTGTCCGGGGTACAATATGGAGTATGTGCTTCATTTCACATGGTACTTATCAGACAAGAGGATATAATCCCCTTATGGCGATTATTATGAACAGGTGTGATTCAGTTCTGTCTTGGATTTTATTGTGAACCTTTAGAAGCTGTAAATGTATCTCAAACAAATTTATTAGTTCTCCATTCTTAAAATGATGCTTTTGCCTTCGTCTGATTGCAATTCTAATTAATATAATGCAGGAAAGGTTCATTAGTGAATGACTTGCTATTGTTTGGATGCGATCCGTATTCACGGATTATTCAAATCATTTCTCGGTATTGTGAAAGTGGCCCTTTAGCACTTGATATATCTGCGATCCCTCATCTCCCTGGCTTTGCTATTCTTTTCAGAATAGGAGAGATGCTTTTGATGGATCTTACTGACCCTCAAAATATCTGTTGCTATCACAAGCTAAGCTTTGATGTACCTCTTTTGGTTGAAGATCACGGTTATTTTGATGAGTCTTGTAAGGTATTAGATGTTGATGATGAAGGCATGTTTAATGTCGCTGCCTGTGCTTTGCTGGAGTTAAAAGATTCAGCAGCTGATATGTATAAAAACGATGATCCTATGAGCATTGATAGCAGCATTGGAAAATTTTCTTCAACTACTAAGCTTGTATGCTCATGGACTTGGGAACCTGCTACCTCCCTGGATTCTAAGTTGCTATTGTGTTTAGACACCGGGGAACTATATAAGGTTGAAATTTCTTCTGGTGCTGGTGGAGTTCAAATTAATTTGTCAGACTGTCTCTACAAGGGCATGGCTTGTAAAGCACTCCTATGGACAAGTTGTGGATTAATTGCAGGTCTAGTGGAGATGGGAGATGGGTTTGTTCTTAAGCTAGAACATGATAGATTATCCTACAAAAGTTCTATCCAAAATATCGCTCCAATTTTGGATATTTCACTTGCTAATTATTACGATGAGAACCAAGATCAAATGTTTGCTTGTTGTGGAATGAATCCTGGAGGTTCATTAAGAACTGTTCGAAGTGGTATATGTGTAGAAAAGCTTTTGAGGACTGCACCTATTTATCCAGGAGTAACTGGTATGTGGACCTTGAGGATGAAACATAGTGACTCTTATCACTCTTTCCTTGTCTTGTCTTTTGTTGAAGAAACTAGAATATTATCAGTTGGTTTAAGCTTCAGTGATGTAAGTGAAGCAGTTGGCTTTCAGCCTGATGTATGTACTTTGGCCTGTGGTTTGTTTGCTGATAGAATTCTTGTACAAATTCATAGGAGTGGTGTAAGACTCTGTTTACCTTCTTCATCTGCTCATCCTGAGGGCATACCTCGTTCTCAACCATTTTTTTCTTGTTGGTCTCCCAATAATATGACAATTAGTGTTGGTGCTGTAGGTCAAAATTTAGTAATCATAGCTACCTCTAATCCTTGCTTTCTTTACATTCTTGGTGTCCAATCAATATCAGCATTTAATTTTGAAATATATGAGATTCAACATGTCAGACTGCAGTATGAAGTTTCTTGCATTTCTATTCCATTGAGAAATGCCAATTCTAAACATTTGGCTTCAGAGGTTACACCAAATGTCAAGGATCATGAAGCTAGTCACATTGATAAATGTGATATTCATACTGCTTTTGTCATTGGTACGCATAAGCCATCAGTTGAACTTCTATCATATGGCCATCAAGATGTGTTCAGAGTGATGGCTGTAGGAGCTACAGAAGTGAGCAATGCACTTGGTAGTCCTATTAGTGGATGTATTCCAGAAGAGGTTAGGCTTATATCAGTGGATCATCCTTATGTTCTTGCTGGGCTGAGAAATGGAATGCTTCTTCGTTTCGAGTGGCCTGCTCAGACAGATCCAAGCAGGCATAGTGGTTTTACTAGGTCTTGTTTTAATGACTTTGGAAGTCTTTCATCAAGTGTGGATACTTTAAATTCTTATTATAGTGCAATGGAACATACGAAAGCTCCCGCGCCTATATTTTTGCAATTGATTGCTATTCGACGCATAGGGATTACTCCCGCTGTTTTGGTACCAATGAAAGAATCACTTGATGCAGACATAATTGTACTCAGTGATAGGCCTTGGTTACTATATTCAGCAAGGCACAGCCTTGCATATACATCTATCTCATTTCAGCCTGCTACTCATGTGACTCCTGTCAGTTCTGTTGACTGTCCTAAGGGGGTTCTGTTTGTTGCAGAAAACAGCTTACATCTGGTAGATGTCCTATGCTTGATTTTATCATATTCAACTTTTAATTTTTCATCTTAACCAATTAATACTGCTGCTTTAATATATATAACATGTTCAGGGATGTGTATACAGTAACATAATTTTTGATAATTGATAGAAATAATAAGATTGTTACAGAACTGTGAACTCTTGTTTTTGGTTTAGAAATATGGTTTTAGATTTGGTTTGATAATTGACGACTGACCATTATCTTCTGTTAGTGTAATTGGTGATTGCTGTTAAAACTAAGGATGTGCACTTATCTTTATAGATTGCTTTATTATAGTGATGCTTTAACCAGTTTTTTTTTTTTTTTTTGCTGCTGATATGCTGAGAGGGATTCTTTAAATTGAATTTTATATTTAGGAGGGGGTTGGGAGTAGTGGTGTGGTGTCGTTGTTGGGTTGCCTGATTGCTAGTTTTCTGAGGTACTGGCAAGTCTAGTTGTTTGGTTATATATTCTGTGTTGTGAGGTTGACATTGATAGTAATACATTTGCAAATAATGATATTTTTGTAACTTGGTCATTGCCTTTTCTTTGCTGTAGATTGTTTTTTTTTCAGCATTTATTTTCTTTAATAGTAAATGAATACTTTTGCTTGTTGAAAAATACTAGGGGTTCTGATGTAGTTTACTTCACTTAGGCTGACTGTCCTGATCATTTCTTTTATGTGCTGGTGAAGTTTTGTTGGAGATTTTTTTTTCTCTCTCAAGAACTATCATTATGCTCCTGTACTTGGTTCTTTGTCATACAGGTTGAAATGATACATTGCAAGAGACTTAATGTGCAAAAGTTTTCCATTCATGGCACTCCAAGGAAACTTTTATATCATAATGAAAGTAAAACTTTACTGGTGCTGAGAACTGGACTAAAGGGTGGACCATGCTCATCAGACATATGTCGTGTAGATCCCCTTAGTGGAACATTGCTTTCAAAATTTCAGTGTGAACCTGGGGAAACAGCAAAATGCATGCAAATAGTGAAGGTAGGAAATGAGCAAGTTTTGGCTGTGGGAACCAGTCAATCTTCTGGCAGGATTATTATGCCTAGTGGTGAAGCTGAAAGGTTCGCTGTTGAATTTCTTGTGTTATCTTTCCTTGCAAGAAGACTATGCCAATTGTTTTCGGATGCCCAATGGACTCTTGTAATCTAGAGTTTTTCTGTTGGACTTTCCATGTTCGCACGTGCTATGCCTCTTGTTTTTCTCACAGAAATGACTGGTTGGCTTGAAAAATTAAATAAACTAATGGCGGTTATCTGAATGTCTGTTCTACCTAAGCTACGTTTGCAAATCCTCAACTTTGCAGTTTCCTCGTCACATTTTCCTTTGCACATCTGTATTATTCTGTCATGTCACTCTTGGCTTTTAAGAACAGGAGTAAACGTTGTCATTTATGATGTTCTCGAGGGATTGGTGTAGTAATGTTTAGGTGTATTGGGTGTCTAAATATCTACTATTGTCGTGGTTGGTGTTAGCACTGGGTTCATGCAAAGTCAACTGTGAGAAAAATGTAGTCTTGATATTGGGATTAGCTTGCATTGGAAAACATGTGACAACATAATATCTTTGCATTTGGTAAATGCAATGCTACCTTGTTACGGGAATGGTAATTGATCTTTTCATTGAAAGTTGGAGAGGTTGATGAATGCTGTTTGTTTGGTTTGGGAAAAAAATTCAGTGGTATATGAGTTAATGAAAAGGGCTTATAAATTAGACATAATACAACCTCTAAGCAGGTTTTCTGGCAATACATTTCAGCTAGGGTTCTGACTTCAGATTACAGGCTAGAACTGAGAAGGGATTCTTTATTAGTTGCCATCATATACAGAGATTCAGAAAGTACTCCAGTTGAGTACCCTTATGTGGTGAAACCGTGAAAGTTTCATCGCACCCACCCTAATTTTATGAATTATGAGTTTTTGCAGCCGCTGGGGAGATATTAGGAAAGGAGAAAATAGAGATTAAACACCCTAAAATCTCCATTAACAAAGGTAGTCAAGAGTACATTCCAGTTAGGAATTATCAGTGTTTGTTCCACTATTTTGGGTTGCTACATGAATCTTATCCCTCTGACATCATCAAGAGTTGTTTTCCAATTAGGAATCACGATTAAAGTTGAATCTATAACAAATATCCATAAACTGTAATGAGACACTTCAATTCTGAAATTGCATTATTATTATTTTTTGATATAGACTTTATATATTTCATTCGACCATACATTAAAGTGTATGCCTATATGCTTAATTTGTGTGTGGATCAGTATTTTGTTCTTCTTGAAGTACTGAAGAATTTATCTACAAAATACTTTTTAGATATAATGATCATCTACATTTAAACTTTTACATTGTTTTCTTTATGCTGAAAGGGGCTACACCTTTTCATCATATATAATGTTTATACTTATATGATGTATTCTACTGGGAATAACAGTTCAAAGGGCCGACTGATTGTGTTGAGCTTGGATTTGACATATAGTTCTGAGGGGAGCCCAAACCACTGCTCTAATTTGAATCTATCTTCCCAAAGTGGCTCTACATTTGGGGAGATAATTGGCCATGCTGGTGAAGAATTGTCACTTAATAGTCAGTGTAGCAGCCAAGGTGATACTTGTGATGGTATTCATCTTGATGAGACTGGGGCAGGGCAATTGCGATTAGTTTCCCAGGCCTTAGCATCTGGTGCTGTACTGTCAGTCTGCTCTTATCTAGACCAGTTTATCTTGGCTTCTGCTGGTAATACTGTGAGTTATCATTCTAGAAACTCTTTTTATTGAGGGTAGCTGTGTATTCAATGCCTTCAGTTGACTCTAATTTTTTTTTTCCCATTCAAATATCTATGAAAGCTCATTGTCACTTATTTGTTTTAACAGCTTAATGTTTTTGGCTTTGCAAATGAGAACCCTCAGCGGCTGAGAAAGTTCGCTACGGGCAGGACACGTTTTGCCATTACTTGTTTGAAGACATTTTATAATAGAATAGCAGTTGGTGATTGCCGTGATGGTATCCTTTTTTATTCGTATCATGCGGTATGGTTTTTCTTCTAAGCTATAGCTGTTTTATTGTAAGCCTCTGAAGGCATATAAGAGCAAAGATAGTTATGGTGTTGTTATCTCTTGATTTTTCACTTTGAACTAATTTTTCTTATGTATTTTATGCTTAGGATGTCAAAAAATTAGAACTCTTGTATTCCGATCCTGCTCAGAGATTGGTTGCTGATTGCACTTTGATGAATCGCGATACTGCCATCGTATCAGATCGTAAAGGGAACATTTCTGTTTTGTCATGTCCCAATACTTTAGAAGGTATGCTTTGGCTTTTCAAATGCCTTTTCTAGCTTGTGGAATGGTAATAATTTATCACTCAAGATGTAAAGTTTTTACAAGTTAAACTTCCATTTGCCCATCTTTCTAAAAAAAGTTTTTTTTTTTTTCATTCCCATTAAGATTTGCATATTTGCATTTCAAAGAGACATACAAAATTTATAAGTAACTTCGATCATAATGGATATGCATATTGAAATACATGCACACAAATGTCAATATTCAAATTAATTAACTTATTTTTCGTTACATTGATCAGTGTATTATGATTATCACAATTCATTGATGATTCATCTTTAAGCATGCCAATGACTATGAAGATTAACTCAATGTATTCCAATAGATTCAACTCTTCTGATTATAGATATGATTGATCTTCTTTAGGCATGCCCATACCATCTCAATGTCTTTTCTTACATTTATTATGTATTGGAATTACACCTAATTTCTATTATCATAGATATCTTGCCACTCACGATGTTGTGTGAGTTTGGTGGCTTACGTTGGTTTTTGTATTGCATTTCCTGTTTTTTTACTAATTTTTTGCCTAATGTAGTCATTTTGCTATATTTCTACATGACAATGTTAAATTTGTGTTTGTATCTTGCAGCCAATGAATACCCTGAGAAGAACCTAGTGCTGAATTGTTCATTTTATATGGGTGAAACTGTTATGAGCATTGTAAAGGTAATTTCTAGGATGTTATCTTCATGGGGATATTGTGTGATCAAACTTATAGTATGCCTCAGTGACTTTGTAGTTAGGTTATCTTTAAAAGGAAAATTAAAGTATTAAACCTTCTGCATTACTGTAGATAAACAATTGTTTAGTTAGTTACGTGGATCAAACTTTGAACTCTTTCAATGGTGTGCTTTTAACTCAAGTTTGGGTGAAATTAGATGCCCTTCTTGGTTTCTGTATTAAATAAACATCCTAGTTATTCCATACCAGTGGTTCAAAAAGCTTAATTATTTTGGTTAATAGTTAATAATGATGTGAAAAACTGAAGGTAACTGGAAGTGCAATTTTGTTGCCGTCCTCTATTCTGCCAGTGGTGGTGGTTGTGCATGATGTCACTATTATTGATCTTGTTTTAATCGCTGGTCATATTTTATGACTTGCAATCGCAGAACTTCCTTACCTCCAAAATTTTTTGAAGCAGATTTGTCATCTTTTTGTGTGTGTGTGTTCTCATTTAAATTAAATGTTTCTATCATTTCTGTTATTGGTTGAGATCATGTTGGGTTGTTTTTGCCAATTAAGTTTTCTATTTTATTTAGAATGACTTGTTCTAATCCATTAATGTGCTCTGTAGGCTCCAGTTCCATGTAAACTTCCAGTAGATAATATTCCCAATAAATCTATTGGTGTGGAGATAGTTCAGAAATCTTCCTATGATAGTATTGTTGCAAGCACGTTGCTAGGAAGTGTCTTCATCCTCATTCCTATTACAAGGTCAGATGAACTATCCACTCTCAGATCCCATAGTATTCATCAGTTGTTAGCTAAAGCATCTTTAAATATCTTACCGTTGGCTACTGCTTCTAGAGTTAAGTCATTGTTAGCTTCTTTAATTAGTATCCGGATTGACGGCTTTCATTTGCATGCATGAATAGCCTGCTGTTATGCTTTTTTGGACTATGATATTACTGCCGTTTTGAACATCTTAAATTGCAGTAGGATAATTTGTGGTCTGCTAATAATATTTTACTTTGCAGTGAAGAATATGCATTGTTAGATGCTGTCCAAGATCGACTTGCGGTTCATTCTCTGACATGTCCTGTTCTAGGAAACAACCACAGGGAATACCGTGGGCGTGGATTTCCGGTATGCGCAATTACTATTTTATGCTCATCTGAAGCCGTCTTTATGAATCTTTTATCCAAATCTTGTTCAAGGTCGCCTTATTTATCCTCTGATATTAAATACTACCTTTGTCAACACATATAATGTAAAGATATCTTACGATTGTGAAAATTGTCTATTTCTTATAGCATTTTATGAACCAAAAGTGAGAACAACTACTCTGTATCTATTCTTTTTCATGAACCAAAATAGTTATGTTCTTCTATTGCTTATCTATTCCATTCCCTATGAAATCTATTTCATTCCTTGTTGGCTCTATTATGGAAATTAAACTCACCGTAAGGGTGTGTTGCTTGGGCGTATGCAAAAAGGGATGGGGAAGGAAGCAATGGGAAGAAGGTTACGAAAGTGAAGGGGAGGAGAGGACACAAAGATAACAACACCCTTGTTCTTTTACAATGTTACTTTGGAAGGATAAGGAGAATAGATTAAAGAAATAAGGTTGAAAAATTCATTAATAGTTTACCTCTGACGAGTCTGAATGGGCCGTCAATTTATAATGGAAAAACTTATCCAATTTCCATCTCATTTCACATTGTAAGAATTAAGCAATATTTCCGTTAGTATTGATGATTTTTCCAGACTCTTTGTTGTACTTCACGATCCCCTTTTTTAATTGTTAGCATCGGTGTACGCCAGAGTTACTTGTGATCTCTAAGATTCATAAGTTCCGTGTTGCAGGCGGGAGTGCCTAGCATACTCGACGGAGACATGCTCATGCAGTTCTTGGAGCTAACAAGCATGCAGCAAGAATCTGTACTCGCTTCATCAGGAGGTGGATCAAACTCCCATGCCTCTGCTTCAGAGTCACATCGCCATCCTCTCTACTCCAACCAGGTTGTACACCTACTCGAACGAATTCATTACACACTCAACTGAGCTCCCCCTTCTGTCTGCTCTTGCTTACCCTCATCGGATGTCTACTGATACAACTCGAGGACTTGCAACGCTGCTAGTGATCAACACCAGTCATCTCCTTTTGTCGCACAGTGGCGAGAGATGGATCCGGAATCCCCAAATAAGCAAGACCAATCTCACTGTGACTTTCATTTGGAGTTTTCGACTCTGCATCGCGTTTGTTTAGAGCGACCCGATTTGTTTATTCTTCCGATATGAAAAATGTACCAAGCTTGTTAGTTGGAAGTGGTTTATAGTCGATGCAGAGAGTTGTTTGAGGAATAATTTGTGCAGTAGTTATTACTATACGATTCTCCCACAGAATTATACTTCATCCTGTGAATAATGTTTCATGGCTATCAATTACCATTGAATTTTTGTTTTTTCTTTTTGTGATACTATGAATTTTCCCATTATTTATGACGTCAGCTTCATGCCTTTTCATACCTGAATTTTTTTTCCATCTAAATCGGATAAAAATTATATAAACGGATTTATCGTCAATTGTTGATAATTGATTAATTGCCCACGCAGATTTTAAGAGAAATTATTTTATTTGTTCATTATATAAACACAAATGAATTAAACTTGTGGACAATTAAAGATGAAAACTTTATTTATAATTTTTCAATTATTGATATTAATCGTATTTATATCGAGCATGGGTCGTCTGTATATATTTGAAGCCTATTCGCGGATCTAGTCCCGTGCGACGAGCCTCAAATCCCCCACGATCACGGCCCCATCATCAACGAGGGTTCCCACGTTCCTCGTCGTCGTTCGAAGGCAGGCTTCGTCGTTCTCCAGGGATAAAAGCGAGGAGCTCGTCGGGATCGAAAGGCATCGATAAGGTGCCAATTCCGGGTTGCTGAGGCGTCTCATGGGCGAGAGAGGCGGTGACTGGTATAAGGAGGACAAGATGAGCGTGAGTCCAGTGCCGGCCTCGGACACCCATGGCAACCTGGACGAGCAGATCGCGCAGCTCATGCAGTGCAAGCCGCTCTCCGAACAGGAGGTTACATCTCGCCCTTTCCCTCGCTTCTTTTCGTCCGATCGCTCCTTCGATTTATTCCCTCTCTGGTCGGGATGTTTGTTTTTGCGGTTTTCTGCTCGATTCGTGTGTATTCTTTACAGATCTGAGGTTGAGTGCGTGTTTAGCAATTTACAGATCTGCGATGCTGTTATGGCGTGTGGTTTGGCCGAGATGTTTGTTTTTAGTGATTTACTGTGATGTGTATATGTAAAATGGTAGATATTGGCGTTAGATCTATTTTAATCTTTAGTCTATCTTTCTTCGTAAAGAATTGGTTCGGTTGCAGGTCTTTGATCCGGTTCGCTGCATTGTTCCTCGTATCTTAGGATTCAAGATTTAGATAATGAAGTTTGTAGAGAAATTTGAGCTCTTCCAAAACTTGAAACTGCTAACGTAGAACTGGCCAGTCCATATTTCTTTCCTAAATTGTAATGATTTCTTTGATGGACTATGGGGTGGGGTGGTGTCACTTGTTAATTATTTCTCCTTGATACAATTATAAACGCTTTAATTTGTTAGAGACTATGGGAAATAGTTTATCTGATCAGCATGCCATTCAGAATTCAGTTTTTGATTGAGCTGACTTTTCTTGTAAGTTCTATAGAAAAAAATATTCCTAGAGGTTTCTATTGTATCTTTTCACAAGCCTCTTTAAATTTATGAAATATTACTCGAGTTATTGGAGGA
The DNA here is from genome assembly GCA_037974795.1 of Kaempferia galanga. Lineage (NCBI taxonomy): Eukaryota > Viridiplantae > Streptophyta > Magnoliopsida > Zingiberales > Zingiberaceae > Kaempferia > Kaempferia galanga. Next base: position 7,394,746 of record JBBPFP010000118.1, on the reverse strand, counting down.
CTCCTCTAGAGGTAAATGCTTGTATTCCCTTCTTGTGTCTTGCTAATTGCTAAAAGTTCATAATGAGTTATTCATTCTTAAAACATTATCTTTTGCAGTCCAGTGTTTGTTTAGTGTTATTTTTTCCCTATCAAAATAATATTTGGAACTTCTTGCAATTTATCATTGTGAGTTAATACTAGATTTATAATTTTTCCCCTTGTTTTTTAATAAAATTCCAGGTTAGGGTGCTTTGCGAGAAAGCTAAGGAGGTTTTAATGGAAGAAAGCAATGTTCAGGTAGGTTTCAAGTAAGCTATTCAATCTAGTTAAGGCCCTTGTTAAAGTAAAAGGCTGTTGGATTTCCCTGAAGTTGTTCACTAGCATGCTAGCCTTGACCGTTCTTTATCATAGGTGATTTATGTGGTTTACATTTTGTAATTGGACTTTGAAAATTTTAATTCGGTGAGTCTTAATTTTTATTGGTTGTAAAATTTATTTTCATCAAGTCATTGCAAATTAGTAATTTTAAATACTATTCATAAATATTACTTAGAGTAGGTCTAAATTTGATTAAGTATTTTAGGAATAGGTTAATTTTTACTTATTTTAAGGATGATTGGTCATGATTGAGGCTTTTTGAAGAAGCCTCTTTTTTGTTATTAGAATCTTCCAATTAATAAAAAATTGTTTTTCTACAATCATTTCTCACTGGGAGACGCTGACTGAAGCACACAACTCAGATGAGGCACACGTTTATCATATTTCTGCTGGCGTTACATCAAAATGATGCTTCCTACTTCTGTACTTCTGATCCTTTTTTTTATGTTTAATTTTTCTAGTTTCCTCACCCTGCGCTTCCTCATAAAATGTGTTCATCTAGGCTGGCCGATCTATTATAGACAAACTGGATCTGATCTACCTAGTAAAATTAAAAAGGTTTTAATATACCTTTTAGGGACCGAAGTTCTAGTGAAGCCACCTCACCAAACTGAAATGACTTATTTTTGTTCGGGTTGAATTGTATAACAATTTTTAGTTTGATTAGTTAAATATAAATGTAGAAAGATAAATATTAATGATTTATTAAATTTATCTTACATAATAGAAATTTTGTTTCTTGATTGGTGGAATCTAGCCATGTTAAATATAACCTGAACTTTTCTAAAATGGAAGTCAAGCTTTTTCATGTCAATTAAGATTTAATACAGTTTGTTCTTTTCTGTTTGAACCAAATATTGGACAAGCCTCACTGTGCACATGGTTACATTTTCTGATTTAAGTGCTCTAGTCAGTAACTTTGTCGTATTCATGACAATTTTGGATGTATTGCAGTCAGTGAAAAGCCCTGTGACAATCTGTGGTGATATTCATGGACAATTTCATGATCTTACAGAGCTATTTCGAATTGGTGGAAAGGTACTTGTTCGAGTTAACTAAATGAAGTTATCATGACCATTTAATCATCCCAACGAGTTCATGGATTTAATCACATCTTATCCCTTTTCAGTGTCCAGATACCAATTACTTATTTATGGGTGATTATGTGGATCGTGGGTACTATTCTGTCGAGACAGTTACGGTAAGAAAAGTATCTTGTTATCGTTCCTATGGAATTTCTTGCTATGTTGTATTAATAAGTTTCACATACTTGATATAGATTTTTTTTCAAGCTACAAATTGCACAATCTTAGTTGGAAGTTCATCAGATGCTACGCACAACAGAATTAACACTTTTTGGGTCAGCCAGCCCTAGTTTTTGTTCAAAGTGTCACAAACAGAATCAAACTTATCTTAGAACAGCATTATTGCTTGATTGTTCTATGTCACTTTCTTGGTGTTTTTCCTTCTATTTGTTGATTTTGTATTCTATGTTCTTTATAATTGGCTATCATAAAAAAAATACTTTTCTACAATTGTTTATTTAGCATTTGTCAGTATTTATTTTCTAAAAACAGTGAAGTCTTGATGACATATTGATGTATCAACTGGTTTTGTATGAGCAGCTTTTGGTAGCTCTCAAGGTGCGTTATCCTCAGCGAATTACCATTCTCAGAGGAAACCATGAGAGTCGTCAGGTATAGCATAATTTTTGGTTCCTTCCTATGTTGATTTTTTTGTAACCTATTAATCTTTGCATAATAAGATATCATTGTTCCTAAAAGATTCAATTTGACATATTCATATCGTATTTTATGGTAGGTAGTATTTATGAAAATATTGATTTCTTCCTGTTGTACTTCATGTCTTGCTGACAAACTTATCGGGCTTAGGTTAATCTCATTTATTTTTTGAGAATATAACTTTGTATCCTGTTATTGCAGATTACCCAGGTTTATGGATTTTATGATGAATGCCTGAGAAAGTAAGCCCTACTTTGCGTGTTCGTTGGATTTGTGTGACCATCTTTTTTATAGCTTAATATCTGCCCCGACAAAAACTTTATTCATTTGTATTTATTTATTTTCCTTTAGTATTTCATCTGTTGTTACATAAGTATTCCTGACAACAACAACCACCTAGCCTTATCCCATTAGGTGGGGTCGGGTTTACATAAGTATTCCTGACATTAGAGAATAATGTATGAAGGGAAGAGTTAGTTGATAGTGTTTCATGGGCAATACATTTGCTTTTTATGCTTGAGTTTATCTTGTATTTTTGTGGTAACATCAATATGAAAGTGAGTTACTTTCTCCTCCTCATTCTCTTTGTTCACATGAGATTTTGTAAAATGACTTTGAGGATTGATGCTTGAAGTTTTGATCAAAAGCAACCATTCTGGTCGACTATTTTTGGTCTGTCATATGGATACATTTTCCTTCTATTTCAGTTTTTGTGCTGCAATTGAGATTTTCAACAAACAGTGTTAGATACTTGAGTTTGGTACTGGTGTACACTGCCATTGGCATATAAGATTTTCTCAAACATAGAAATATGCTATTAAGTTTTTGTTTGCTATTTGGTACCTGGAAAAGTTTCATTTCTCCTTTTCCCTTCACCAACAAATGAGGAAAAGAGAGAAAAAGGACACATTTCTTGAAAAGGGAAACTTATGCCTATTTTTGGACTAATTTGTAATATATGTTTTGCCACGGTCTTCTATGTTTTATATTTTCTTGGTGATTCAATGCCATATCATGTATCAACACAATAGTTTTAACATTGATTTGTTTGCATATTTTTACACATTTGACATGCAAAGATGTTTAAGTTGTTTGCACAATATAATTATTGCCATCAAAGATCTAATTTCTTTGACCTTTAATGTTGTGAACATTTTCAGGGTTGCAGTCAGAATTTTGATAATAATTGGATTTCATTTTCTGTTGCAGATATGGCAATGCAAATGTCTGGAAGACCTTCACAGATCTTTTTGATTATCTCCCATTGACAGCATTGGTTCGTACTCTTCAACATATCTGGAAGAAGCTTACTGAATATTCTAATTTTCTTTATTTATGAGTATACAGTCTGCTAGTTATGGAGCTTACTGTTTGATTTAAAGTTGATAAAAGAACATGGCCTTTTGTTATTGATCTCTTTCATAAATGTATTAAGTTTTTTGGCTTTGAAAATTCTGCACATGAGACTAATAGACTTTAAATATTTCAATCATCTCACCGTTATTTTATATTCAATTATTTCTAAGCATCCATCTTTGACACTAGCAATTAGGTGGATAGACATTTACGGTTTTCATTTCTCTGAGAGCTACTCTGGATATTATGTCAAGGAGTATGCTTTTCTTTATCTGCTTCTTTTAACAACTGATTCATGGTATACTACTTGATGTCACAATTCGTACCATTTCAATACACACCTTATATTTAGCTGTTTGTAGTACTCTGTTTTATTCTGTTTAGTAAAAATGATTTTGATTTCCCTTCTTAGTTGATTGGTGATGTCTTGATGGATTATTAGATGATTTGTGTTCTTGTTCCAACAATTCCTTTTGCAGTAGTGAATCAAGTTACCTATATTTGAATTGAACAACATTGTTTGCCCAGGTTGAGTCTGAAATTTTTTGTCTGCACGGTGGATTATCTCCAAATGTTGAAACCCTTGATAGCATTAGGAGTTTTGATCGTGTTCAAGAAGTTCCTCATGAGGGGCCCATGTGTGATCTTTTGTGGTCTGACCCTGACGATAGATGTGGTTGGGGTGTTTCTCCACGTGGCGCTGGCTACACTTTTGGCCAAGTATGTTCTCCTCGCTTGTTTAATTTTCTCTGTTTTGCTCTGTGGATCAAATTCTCTTTACCGCCTCATGTTGAATCTTCCAGGATATATCTGAGCAATTCAACCATACCAACAATCTCAAGTTAATAGCCAGAGCTCATCAATTGGTTATGGAGGGATATAACTGGGGCCACGTAATATTCTGCGCTGATCAACTTGTTTTTATTTCATTTCCATGTACGAGTTTCTAGTGTAAATTTTATGGCTTGCATAACAGGAACAAAAGGTGGTTACCATATTTAGCGCACCGAATTATTGTTACCGGTGTGGGAACATGGCATCAATAATGGAATATGATGAGTGCAAAGGACAGACCTATATTCAGGTTGGTTACCTGAATTCTCTCTTCAAATGAAAACGGTGTTGTGAATCTGTTGTCATATTTTGGTATATTATCAATGGAATTTTTTATACATAATTTATCGAATCTTTAGCTGAGTATACTTTGATGTCGTTACCCTAACTTACAATAACTGTTCTACTTTTTTTCCTACAAAAAATAGTATGCTTATACCTTGTTTTTTAAAACAAAAAATAGTATGCTTATACAATACCTGTTATCATTTCTTGCTTTTGCCTGAAATTTAGTGTATCGAATTAACATAGGTTGAGCGTATCCTATCTTTCTTGCAGTTTGACCCTGCACCCAGGAGAGGAGAGCCCGATGTAACACGAAGGACGCCTGACTACTTTCTCTAAGCGAGATGGCCAAGAACCTACTGCTGGATTCCAACGACAGTGTGTAATGCATGCTAGACAAGATTGTGATTCAGAATCCTCGAGATTATGATGCTATTTTTTTTTTTTTTTTGCTAAGTTTCGGCCCCATGACGTTTATTGTGACCCACTCCTGCATCGAAAGTAATGAGGTCGAAGTGTCGTAGTGTAGAAGCATCGCACATATTTTTGAGGGCTTTTCTCCCTCATTCTCTTCCGCTGCTCTTTGATATTGTAGAGGGACTTGAGATAGCTCTATTAACAATTTGATTTTGTGTAGATGCTCTGTTATGGTACTCGGTAACTATACTTTGCCGTATCATGTTAAAGTCAAACATTTGCCTTGTCTCTAGATTCAGACAGTGATGTACCTGCAAAGACGACTCTCGAGTCTCGAAGTTGTAGGAGAATCGATAATCAATTGAAGAGACTAAATCAATTTCAGTGAATTTGTTTTATCAAACTGAAAAAAAAGGTGCATGATTATGTAATATATCCTTATACACAGAAATACATTGCTCCTGTGGAAGCCTGATCTACGTCATGCCCATGGATCCACCGCCCCATACAGCACTCGGCCGGACGTGTTGCGTTTCATCTTGGCCGTTGAGCTGCCAGGTTTCAGACCACTATTCGCCATCGGCCAGTGGATTTGTTGGTCGCCAAACAGAGTGGGTAGGTGGCAGGGTGAGGTTTCTCATGGAAGATTGAGAAGATCCTGGTCGCCAAACAGAGTTGTGGTAGGTGGCAGAGTGAGGTTTCTCATGGAAGATAGAGAAGATCCTGGTCCAGTCGTGATCATCGAATTGTTGGGACTAAACAATCTACTCAAGCTCTTTCAGAGGTAAAAGACGAATCAGCACCTTCATCGTCATTCGTCCTAAATTAATACGGAGGATAAATAACAGATTACTATTAATTTTAGACGGTTGAATACATATAAAAAAGAGTAAAAACTTAGTTATCAGTAGAGATTTGACCTCTAAATGTTATAGTAGTGATATCACGATACGTTAATCAACTCTCCATCTCCATCACTGAATCTCTGTAGGGAACATGGAAGTTTATAGTTCATATTCCAAGAAATGGCCGAAACGATAAGTTCAGAAAATTATTAGTTTCTGATATTCGGATCGTGGGTGCTTGACCACTTAACCCAAAAAAAAATAATAACAAATTGATCTAGTTGGCCCTTTGCCCTTGGAATCGGGCTTTTTGTTTATTGCCTGCTGATTAACTTACACGATGGAATGATCAGTAGGCAATAAACAAATGATCCGAATTCTCAGCCATCTAAGCCACAGCCTGGCTGAATGAGTAAGCAGCAGGCATGATCGATGTCATTTTTTAACTCTCAAACATATTCTAAGCACCCAACCCAATCCATGTACCCAAATCCACTCGCATTCAAACTCAGTTGAGCTTGTGCCGTACACTCAGTGGCAGAGTTAAAAATTATAATTTATTCAGATTGATCGTGTAGCAAAAGACGATTCACTTAAAAAAAAAAAAAACTCACCCCAACACCTCTGCCATGTTTGGACCGGTCTGGTTCGATCGGAATCTCTACCTACCCTTCTCAGGGCGGAGCGGTTCAAAATTTCAAAATGGTAATTCACAGTCAGCACAGCAGTCAGTCATCGCCCACTCCACCTACCTTTGTCCTCCCTATCCACATTTATTGACCGCAACCTCCACCTTCAGATCGATTCCCCCCTCCACAAATCCTCCCATCGATCTCCTCGCGACGGATCCGCCGACGAAGAGATGGCCTGCAACCCTTCGCCGCCGGCCAAGTCGAAGACCTCCCAACTCGACGCCGCCCTCCACAACATCGGTTTCGAGATCGATCTCATCTCCCCCGCCAAGGTCAATGGCCGACTCACCGTCACCGATTCCTGCTGCCAGGTACTAATTCCTACCCTCTCCCCTCTCGCCCTACCCTCTGATGGATGGTTGGAATCGATGGCAGCCGTTCAAGGTGCTCCACGGCGGGGTATCGGCTTTGATGGCCGAGGCGCTGGCCAGCATCGGGGCGCACGTCGCCTCCGGGTTCCGCCGGGTGGCCGGGATTCAGCTCAGCATCAACCACCACCGCAGCGCCCGCTCCGGCGACCGCGTCTTCGTCGAAGCCACACCGCTCCAGGTCGGCAAGACCATCCAGGTACGCTACGCTTTCCGCCCTACTTTTCCGGCGACTCCCTGACTGCCAAACACCAATCGACACGCGGGTATTCTCTGTGGGTCACGCAATCTTTCTTATCGTTCACCATCACCGGAGATCGTGGAACCCGTCTTCTTCCACTCTTTCCCTTCCTTCTGTACCCTTGCCGAACGCCAATCTCTCCGCGGGTACCATTTGGGGTGAGAAACTCCCACAGGTTTCCGTAATAACAATATAGGTAACCCCCCGACAGAGTTCTACCGGTCCCTTGGAGATACCCACACCCGTCGCACCACTTGTCGACTTAAGGGACCCACCGCCTCAGTGTGCTTCGGTAGCATCGCAATTAATGTGGATAATTGTGATATCCTTCCGTCGGCATGACTTCACTCCTGCGTCAGGCTAATTCCGTGATCGCGCACCAGGCCACCACATATGCACGCTCTGACACATTAAAAAAAAATGTTTTTTTAAAAGGTGCATATGCGACGGCCATTGAATGTTGTCCGGCTGCTGCCCGCGTAGCCAGAATCTCGCAATTGTTACAGAATAATGCAATAATTCCTTTTACTAGAATAAGAAGGTTGATTACCTGGGGAGCGAGCGCTTTTACTAGATCGGACGAATTGCAGCCGGTCCGCAGCTGCGACTCCCGGTCAGCCCGCAAGCTTGCTAGCTCTAAGCATGCTCAACCATTGGTTATTGGTTATTGGTTAACTTGGAGCTTGCTGAAGTTAGTCGAAGAGTTCAGTTAGGAAGGAAACTCGTACTGTCTATAGAAATTATTTATTTATTTTTAATTTTGTCTTTACTCTCGTGCAATTCATCTATTCTTTGATGCCTCTTTCGGAGTAAAAAGGTTGAGCTATCCAACTACATATTGTTCTTTAGGCTCCATTTCTTAAGTTGAAATGGAATAGGAATTCCTTTTTTTAATTACAATATTTAATAGGCCAATAGACAAAGTTAAACTTGGTCGGTTGATGATAATATTGGAGGGTGATGTTGCTTATCATAAACCGTCCAGTATTGTGTATCCCGTAGTAAGATATAGGCAAATCAATTAGGAGGGACATTTTGCTCTAGCATAGTGGCTTTTTGCATGGGAAAGTTAGACACCTAATAAGGTATTTTGTATCGGTTGAAAATTGACCTCAAAACTTATTAGAGTAAATACTTACCAACTTTGTGTAGGATTGGTTGATGATGACATTAGAGGTTGCAGTGGGTGGTTCAATTGCTCTATGAAAGGCTGATAAAGCCAAGCAAAAGTTTTGGCTGGTTTGAGTTAATGGACCAATGGAAGTAGACGAGAAGTAATTATAGGTTGGGTAGGGTGGGCAGACTAGTGGGACAAGAAAATCAATCATTATAAATTAGAGCTAATTGAGATCATGACAGCTTAAATTACTCTTCCATTTTTTCTATTCTACAACCGTTTAGCATGTAGAGCTGTTCATTATAGAGTCCTTTTTTATATACTCAAACCCACTAATGTAGACACGTTCATTCTTTATGGTGACAAATATGGAGTCTCTAAAATTGTTCATTGATTGCCCTTTTCTCTCTTTATTATTACTATGTTTATGATGAAAATATCAACAGAAATTGAAAGGAAAAAAACATAACAAAAGAAGAACAATATACAAACAGCACTCAACAAATGTATGATTAATGAAATTATTTGATGTTATTAATTGGATAAGGTGTGGGAGGTGCATCTATGGAAGATGGACATGAAGTCTGGCTCAGAAAAGGGGGCCCTGATATCCTCAGCAAGGGTCACCCTCTTAGTAAACTTACCAGTACCGGACCATGCAAAAGAAGCTGAAGAAACTTTGAAAAAATATGCGAGGTTGTAGCCATAGAAACTAAACCATTTCACGTACAAGTTGAATAAATGTGTAATAGTTGGATTTCATTACGTATGGAAGTTCAATGATTATTTTTCAAGTTTGTTGTTATGGTGATTGGTGTGCATATTTTCGTTAGTATTTGTCAAATTTTTTGCTTAGGATTCTGATTTCATGAAACAATGGTAGAGATTATTAGCAAACAAAGGTAGATAGATTTTGTTTTGGTCTAAGGAAAAAAAATCATACTGTTTGCTTGAAAAAAATTCTGAATTAGTTGTTTAGAAACCTAAAGGATTAATTTATTTTTTATATGATCTGAATTTCTCATCCTTCTCCTCCCTAGTAATA
>JBBPFP010000118.1:7354319-7373651 GCA_037974795.1 Kaempferia galanga | reverse complement strand
GAGCTTGAATATGACTATATTATTAAAAAGGTTTTACTTGTTGAGAATTTTAATTACAACCTACTTAGTATAAGTCAATTGTGTGATTTTGGATATAAGGTTAGGTTTAGCTTTACTGAATGCCTGATTAAGCTTACAGATAACCCTAGTATAAGACTTAAAGGATTTAGGAAAGACAACATCTATGTCATTAACCTCACCAGAACCTCACTTAACTATCACTTGACATAAAAAGAGGAAACATAGCTATGACATAGAAGAATGCCCCACATTCACTTTAGAAATATTACCAAGTTAAATGGCTTAGTTAGAGATTTACCAAAATTACTTAACATTGAATTAACAATCTGTAATGCTTGCCAACTAGGAAAATAAACAAAATTAACTCACAAACCCATGAATCAATTGCAAACAAATTCAATACTAGAATTACTACACTTAGATTTATTTGATTCACATGGAATAAAATCAACAAATGAGAGTCTATACTATTTAGTAATAATTGATGATTATTCAAGATTTACATGGGTAAAATTCTTAAAATATAAAGATGAAATATTTGAAATCTTCAGTCACTTCTGCAAACAAATAAAAAATGAAAAGAACTTAAAAATCAAAAGATTAAGAAGTGATAATGGCGGTGAGTTTAAAAATAATAGATTTGAAAAATTCTTTTAGAAAATGGATATCATCATGAATTTTTGTCCTAAAACACTCCAATAAAATAGAATAGTATAAAGAAAAAAAAAGACCCTACAAAAAGCCACTAGGACAATGCTTAATGGATACCAACTACTTAAATACTTTTGGACAAAAGCTGTTAGTACAACTTGCTATGTTCAAAATAGAATAACAATAACAAAAACCTTAATAAAATCCTTTTTGAAATTTACTATAACAAAATTACAAATATAAAATACTTTAAAGTATTTAGGTGTCCTGTACATATTTTGAATATAAGAGAATATTTAGGAAAATTTACCTCCAAAATAGAAAATAGAATCTTTGTAGCGTTCTTTAAATAGTAGAGGATACTGAGTCTATAATAAAAGCACCTTAAAAATTGAAGAAACAACAAATATAAAATTTGATGGACAATCTAAGGAGGCTAACCCAAATCAATCTCAACTACAACCAATTGACTTTGGTAGGGCTAGCACGAATCAAGGGGGAGCAATTAACAATCCAAACCAAATAGATGATCATGAAATTAAACTAAGTTAACAATGATCAAATCAACTACAAGAACCACAACCAACTAACGTAAGAACAATTCAAGTTAATTCAGATCACCCGGTTGACCAAATTCTAGGTGATCCAGACCTAAGGGTTCAAACTAGATCAACTTTTAGAAACCTAAGTCAAATTGCCCTGATTTTAAAAATTGAACCTAAAATAGTAAAAGAATCATTACTTGGCTCAGACTAGATCTTAGTTATATAAGAAGAGTTGACTCAATTTGAAAGAAATAATGTGTGGAACTTAGTACCACTACCTAAAAACAAAAAGGTTATAGAAACTAAATGGGTATTTAGAAACAAACTAAATGAAAAAGGAGAAGTTGTTAGAAACAAAGCTAGGCTAGTGACTAAAGGGTTTAGTCAAGTAAAGAGGCTTGACTACGATGAAACCTATGCCGCAGTAGCCAGACTTGAGTTAATCCAAATGCTACTAAGTTATGCAGTCCACAAAGGATTTATACTATACCAAATAGATGTCAAATCAACCTTTCTAAATGTGCTAATTAAGGAAGAAGTATATGTAAGTTAACCAGCAGTGTTTGAAGACTTAGATCATCCTGACTATGTCTTTAAATTAAAGAAAACACTGTATGGTTTAAAAGAAGCACATACGACCTGGTATGAAAAATTGTCGACTTACCTAATATCTAAAGGATTCAACCAATGACAGATTGATCCTACCTTATTTGTAAAAACCCTTGAGCAAGAAATCTTTATAGCTCAAGTCTATGTAGATGACATTATCTTTGGCTTAACTAACTCAGAAATTTTACAAGAATTCATAACATTCATGGAACGAGAATTTGGAATGAGTTTAGTAGGCAAGCTATTATTTTTCTTAGGTTTACAAATCAAACAAATAAATGAAGAAAATTACATATATCAACAAAAATACACTAAAGAACTATTTAAAAACTTTGGGATGGAAAATGTAAAAGAATTAAATACACCAATGGCAACAAATACAACCTTATATAGTGGCTCAAATGAAAAATCAGTTGATCTTTAATACTACAGAAGTGTCATAGGCAGAGCCTCCTATACTTAACTACAAGTCAACTTAATATCTTAATTGCGGTTAACATGTGTGCCAGATACCAAACCTGTACTAAAGAATCTCACCTAACTCGTGTAAAAAGAATTTTTAGATACCTAAAAGGCACAATTAACATTAGAATGTGGTACCATAGGACAACCACCTTTGACTTTCAAGGATACTCTGAATCAGACTATGTTGGCGGTAAACTAGACAAAAAAGTACAAGTGGTGGATGTCAACTTCTTGGACTATTACTTGTCAGCTGGTTCGGTAGAAAATAGCATTGTGTTGCTTTATCTACTACTGAGGCAGAGTATATAACAATGGGTGAGTGTGTGACCCAATTACTATGAATGATGCACACATTAAAAGACTTTAATTTAGAATATAGATATGTTAAAATATTTATTGATAACATAAGTTCAATCAATCTAACAAAAAATCTAGTGTATCATTCAAAAACTAAATATATATAAATAAAACATCATTTAATCATAGACCACGTTGCTAAAGGTGATATTGAACTCAACTATATTAAATCTAAGTAAACTTCGCTGATATTTTTACCAAACCACTTCTTGAATCCAAATTTAGTAATTTACATCGACAATTAGGAATGTGCATGATAGACTAGGATTAGATGTTTTTTGCTTCAGTTAGTTCAACTATTTTCAAATTCTAGGACAAAATAATTTTAAAAATCTCAATTTTCTAGCTTTCAAAAATTTACTACTTGGATTTAGCCTAGGCTTGAACCCTAGATATCATGATCCTATAGATCTAGATAACTAGCATCTCACAAGCATACTAGGTTTACATTGATTGTGTATTCCAAACATAGAATGGTGTGAGATGCTTAGGACTTTGCCGAAACTTCAAAATGCTTATGTCAGTGCATCAATATAAGTCTGGGTTATACCGAATTATAGTAATCAAGTTAAGAAATCCAACTTTATTGGACAATTTTACTTAACTTGACTAACCAAGTGAAAAATTACTATCTTATCGTTAGTTAGTCAATAGCTAATGGTTAAATAGTCCAAGTTTTTTTATTTCCACACCTATATTAGATTAAGGGGAGCCTCTAAGACTCTTTTTCAATTTTCTCAGAAAATATTTTTTAAAACTAATTAAAATAATTTTTTCAATTATTTAAAAAAATATACTCAAAAAATGGTTCAAAAGTTGAAAATACTTTAACTTATATTCTCTTTTGAAAATTCTTTCTACATTTAAAAATTCCTTTTTAAAAAAAAAAAATCATTCTTTCACTAGAAAGTTGCTCAAAATTCCTTATTTTTAAAAATTTTATTTAAAAATCCTTGTTTCAAAGAAGCCACTTGAAAAAAGTATTTTAAAATTATTTTTTGAAAAGACATATTTCAAAAAACAATTGCTTGAAAAATATTTTTAAAAATACTTGCTTCAAAATTTACTTAGTTTAATTTTTTTTCCAGAAAATGGTTTTAAAATTTCTCTATTCAAGTTTAAGACTTATCTTTTAAAATGTCAAATTTCAAAATGATTTTATGAAGCTCTTTAAAAAAATCTTTTACTTAAAACGTTTGTCAAAATTTTACTTTGGTTTTTCATCTTATAAAACTCTCCCAAATCCTAAAAGTAAAGAAATATATTTTTGTTTAGTATTTTACTTGTTTTACTATCCTTAATTATTTTTTTGATAAATTCTAAAGGGGAAGAGTTTATGGTTAAGTAAGAAAAATTAAGATCAATCACCATCAACCCTAAATATTTCAAAACTTATTGCATCAATTATTTTCTTTTTTTTATGAGATGAATATGATTTATTTTTAGAGGTAGTTTTAACTTATATTAGATTTAAGTTTAGCTTTGGGTTCAATAAGTAGGCATTCTTTGAATAAATTTCTAGGTTGTGGTGAGTCATCTTAACATCATTAGAAGTAATCACGTGCTTCGAAATCTTTCAAATAGTCTTACCCACGGAACTTAATATTAACCAGTTTGTATTGGAAAGGGGTAACTTCGATTAGTTCCGCTAAGTTGTCTGCACCAGGTCAAAGTTATATCTTCCTAGACATGCATAGACAAAGCTTTTTTAACTTACTACCATCTCAATTTTCTCTAGTACTATTTATCAAGTTAAATCTATCCATAGTTAATCTAGCCCTAAATACTCTTATGGGTCAGGTTTAGGTTTTTGAGGTGCCAACTAATTTGGAGCCTCCCCTTAAATTGGTGGATTTGGATTTTATTTTGGGTTTGTGCCGATTTATTATATAATTAAAATATACTTCATTATAGGATTGATTATTGACTGTAGATTTTTGTGTTAACTTGGGTTTATGACTCCAATTATAATTTGGATTTGATCTGGTTGAATTCAAATTAGGGTTTGATTTAGTTTGCATGTAATGAATTTGATTTTTATGGGTGTAAAATTGATTTGGTCCTACTTGCGTGCTTAAGCATGCTTTTGGAACCCATGCTTTAACTTGTTTCTTATTTTGAGTTAGAGTCAAGAATGATTGAGAGTTAATTTAGACTTGTATCCGATTCTGGACTTGTTGTACACAACTCTTTGGGATCCAGGTATCATGTTTAGGTACTTGGTTCCTGAGGTAAACATTTTCAACTGTTCTTTTAGTTTTTCAACTTGATTTTTCAAAACAGAGTTTTCTTTCTCAAGTCTTGTAACTTGAGTTGAATCTCTATTTAGAGCTTGATCAGTTGAAGAGGTTAAGATCAGTTGTTCCTTAAGGGTGTTATTTTCCTTAAGAAAGAGTTTAGCATGCTCCTCAGTATTTAATAATTTTTTATTTAAGCAGGAGATAATTTAAAAAAATATATATATGGTAAAATTAAAATTACCCCAATTGGTTCGTCCGAACCAGATGCGGATTCATGGCTTGATTCGTATTCAGAGTCGTCTTCTTGATATGATTCACCTCCGGTTGCCATTAGTGTGAGGTAACTTATTTGTTTTGGTTCATCGACTTCTAATCCGTCCGAGGAAGATTCATCCCATGTTTGAAGTACCCTTTCTTGTTGCAATCGTAGCACGTTATGTTCGCCTTTAGATTGCTAGAGGTGGACTTGGACATCTTCTTCATGTCATGCTTGGAGAAGTTTCTCTTATGTTTAGTGAGCATTTTCTTTACCATGTTCACTAGATGTTCTTCTTTGTCTGACTCCGAGTCGGACTCCATTTCTTGCTCGGGTTTGGCTCGGTTTCGTACTTTAGCTTCTTTTGAAGAACCTGAAAGAAAAGCAATACCTTTCTCAGACTGTTTGAAGTTAATCTGTTCGTGCAGCTCTAATTTACAAAACAATTAATCTAATTTTAATTTTGAAAGATTCTTTGAAACTTATAGGCATCTATGATCGATGCTCATAGTGTGTTTCAAGGAAACGAGTTGAGAGCGTACCTGATAATGTCACGGTTCTCCAATTGATGCCCAATCATATGTAGACTATTGAGAATATCTTTGATTCTTGCGTGCAGTTGACTCACGGTTTCTTCGGTCTACATTTTAATATTAAATAGAGAATTTAACAACAGGTCACGTTTCATTACCCTTGAGTCGGTCGTTCCCTCATGTAGTTTAACCAACTTGTTCCATAGCTCCTTTGCGTTGTTGAATGGTCTGACTCGGTTGAGTTCTACCTGAGTCAGTCCACACTGGAGGGTGTTTAACTCTTTGTTGTCAGTTTGTATTCTCTTCCTTTCTTCTAGGTTTCAATCTTTTGGTTTGTTAGATGTCGTTGTTAGTTGTTTATAGGAATCTAGTATTCTTACCGGACAGAGAACCATTGTTCGATGTCAGTCTTAAGGTAGACTTCCAACATCCTCTTCCAGTACGGGAAGTCGTCTCCGGTGAAGAGTGGAGGGTGAGTGGTGCTATAACTTTCATTTTATGTCATTTATAATTGAAATAAAAAAATTAAAACTTTTTCCAAGACTTAGTCTTGTGGTGAGCAGTGTGGGAGAAGAGGATAAAGATTAAGGCTCGAGTGGTATTGTACCAAATTCGAGCAATTTGAAAAATACCGAGATGAGAAGATCAATCTGAAAGGATAATTGTATCTGTTTAGATATAATCGAAAAAGCTTAAAACTGAAAATGGGAAGAAAAAGGAAAATGAATAAATATAAAACAAAACACTCCTTGCTTGATTGGTGTTTTCGCCAATTCAGAGTGAGCTCACTTTAATACCACTTGTAGGATCAGTATGTTCGATAGAGGGGGGTAAATATCGATAGTTAAAAAATTAGAGAATTACGCAGTGGAAAATAAAAAAACATGAGCACAAAGTACACAAGGAGTTTACTTAGTTTAGATCCTTCGGCGACTCCTACTCCAAGACTCACAGTCCTCCGAACTGTATTGTTAAGCAATTCACCAAAAATCTCTTCCGGTAACACCGAAAGTGAGTCGACTACAATGATAGTAAGAGGACAAATGTAACAGACTACACCTTCCTTAATACAGTAATTAAGTGCACAAATAAAATTTTATTACCCAACGCTTGCAAATTAATCAGGTTGAGCTCGGTGTTGGATGAATTCTCAACTGTAGTTAGGTGAACGGAGCAATCAGAACACCAAACGGATATGTAAAAGCTGGTAGAAAAGGTGTGTATTGAATGCTGCTCGAATAGGCCTTATAAAGAGGGTTGAAGGCGCCTTCAGCGCTTCCTAAGGCGTCTTCAGAGCAAAATCCTATCCCTCTTCAAGCGGTGTTGATAAAATTCGCAGCCTACAAATTTCATCCCTGGGAAGGTGCCTTCAGCCCTATGAGGATGCCTTCAGCATTATTCATCCGAGCCAAAACTTATTCTTTGAGCCTGTAAGATAAAGTTAGTGCCATAGAAAAAATATCTGTCCTGCAAAATAAAGTTAGAACAATAACCATAAGTAATAATAGACAATATGAGTTAGATCCTGTCCCTTTAGGACCAAGATCTAGTCAAGATCTCAACTTAGGTTTCCAAAATGGACATAAGCTAGACTGACGCTTACTGTCCCCTCCAACGGGAACATGTCGTCACTAAGTCACTCTCCTCCTATGACTTACTCACTTACCTGTTAAATCACACATCCAGATTTTGACCATTCAGGAATCGAACATCCCATTCTTTTGCTGGAATCGTACATCTGGTCTTCAATCCATCAAGAATCAAACATCCCAATCTCCTATCGGAATCACACATTCAGACTTCAATCCATCGGGAATCGAACATCCTGATTTCCTATCGGAATTGCATATCCGGACTTTAAACTGCAATCTTATTAAAGTGTTAGATCATATAGAGTCTAACTTTAATTCATTTGTCATTTATCAAACCCTAAGTTTGATATTAGTACAAACTGCACCAACACATAGGTTGTAACCAAGTAAAAATTACTTAGTTTTCTTACCTTTTTGTTATTCTTATTATGTTAGCTATTTGTTTTAATTAATATTGTATCTTTGCTAAGTTTAATTGCAAGAGATTGGTTCTAACTTTGATTTCAGGACTATTCATCCCCTCTAGTTGACCGCCAATGGTCCAACACTTGGAACTCCATGAAGAACCAAGAGAAACGGAATCTGACTCTTCAGTGGATATCAATTCGTCTTCAGAACACTTTAAGACCAAAGAGATTTTTAGAACAACACTAATAGTTGAACATCTACCTAAAGACGAAAGATCTTGGAAGTGAGCAATGATGAAAAGGGAGCATCTACCTACGAGTTTGATACAGTAAGGAATCATTCCTACCCTTTGATCAATTATATGAATATATTAAAATGCTAAGTAGACCACTTTATAAAACTAGGATAACATATATAAATTCAAAGAAGCAATACGCATGTCTAGTAGAAAAATTTGAGAAACATGACGTTGAAAATAAAATTTTAAAAGATCAAATAGGACTATTAATTCTACATGTTCAAATTTAAATTTTTTATGAGTTTCAAATAATAGCGGGTTAAATTAGTATATTAGAAATTATAGGAACCAATTAGTAAAAGTACTAAAAAAATAATGTTTTAAGAAAATTTCTGATAAATTCTATGGATAAAAATTTATTTTAGATTTCTAAATCATGCTTAGCCTATTAAATTAATTTTATATGCATACTTAAAATTAATTTAATTTAATTTGTAAAACAATTAGCTAAATAAATTGTTTGAATACTTTCTTTTTATTTTTTATTAAGTTTGAATTTTTCTATGATGCATAAATAGATTATCTGTTAGCTTAAAATTTTTGACTATTATAAAACTTTTTAATGGAAAATAAAATTTTAAAATTTAAAATTTAATCGGAGATTAATTTTGAAAAAATGATTTTTAAAAAATGGCCATTATATCTTGAATTAGAAAAATCAGCCAGATTTTTAAAAGTCAAATTCTATTTTTAAGTATTTAAATTTGAAATTCAAAGATATTTTTATTATTAAAATAAAAATATCCTGCTCGTAAAATTTTTTATCATATTTTGAATGCTTATGTTTGACATTGAAAACAGTTTTCAGGATTTTTTGAAAATCAAAAATTATTTTTTAATTATTTTTGGCAAAACTAAGGATTAATTAGTAAAAAATTATTGTCTTTAAAAAATAAATTCGGTAAAAAGATATATTCTTATCAAAAGTATTAATTTTAAATTGTAGGGATATTCACCTCCTCTAGCCCACCTACCAGGACCTACAATATTTTTAGGTCAATTGCTCATTAAGAAAAATATATCCGTTAATTGATCAAAGCTAAAACTCGATCATTAAATGCGTAAGAAACTTAGAAGACACTCTACCACTATACTATTACTTTTAAGGGGAAGATAATATTACATTGTAGCAAAAGATGAAATCTATCGCCCAAGGGCCTCATGGCCATAGAAGTAAATCAGGAAGCTACAATTAGACACTACAGAGAGGGTAATTTTTTTTTTTTTTTACTTTATCAACATTCGATCCCTTAGTGACAATATATGTTGTGTCTGTTCATTCGATCCCTTATCAACATTCGAATAGCAAATTTATTCGTGTTGCCTATTTATAGAGGGAAAAGAATTGGTACTAAAAAAATATTGAAAGAAAAATGATAAATCTAATTAGCTTCATTGACTGTTCCTAAAGTAGCCAGTTCGGCTCTATAAAAGTTTTTCACTGACCACCAAGATAAATCAGAAAGTACTCACGATAGACATCCAAAAAGCCCAGCGTCTTTGTAGAAAGAAAAAAAGGTGGATGAAATAAGAGATTGAAAGAAAATATCAAAGGCACAAGTCAAAAGGAACACCCAGTAAAAGATGATGATTAAATTTGAATTAAATGATTGAACTGATCGAATTCAAAAAAATTATTTGAAAACTAAATTTTTTTTATAAAAAGTTGATTATTAAGATTTATTACGGCCTTGATTTTAAAATCTAAAAATTAATTAAATCAAACCGACTACTATATTATGAATAGTCTACTATATTTATTGCGGCCTCGGATTTTTTTTTAAGAACACACCCTTTAAGAGCATCTGATGAAAATAATCATTTTTTACTGTAATGAGTAGAGTAGTTCAGGCTATAACCCAAAAAAAAAGCAAATACTTGGGACTTAATTAACATTGCTCTAATCAAATAGAAAGACTTCTTGCCAGTCCTCAATGATCTAAATCAGTTCGACAACACAGATTATATAAAGAAACAATAAGCATTTACTGCCGCTAAGGATTTACACCAATGTTATAATCTCTACAGGCAAAATAACAAACAATGAGCAAATATTTCATTTTGACATTACAATTTATACTTACTTCCTCTTGATTCTAGAAAATGGGCAAATCAGTAAAGTAAATTTCTGACATGGTAAAATAGTTGTTTAAAAAAGCATGAAAAAAAATACTTGACCTGGGAGTCTTATTCGTATATCCGTTTTCTCTTTAATATTGTGGGAAATATAGTTACGAATCCAATCAGGAAGAGTACTACGAGTGTCTTCATGTCATACAGATCTTTAATTGACTTCAAGTCCCCAAGAGCAAGGCCAGCCTGAATACATCACAAGAATGTATAAGATGGTTAGAGTCTAACTTAGTTTGCTTTGAATTGAATTCACGAGCAGGACGAATAGTTTCATTTAGAGAAGTGATAAAATGATGCGTTCGGTAGTTTGTGAACTATGATCAATTGAAAATTATCATCTTGGATGGATGTGAATAGTGTAAATTCTTCTCATGGTAATGTGTTTTGCACATGATTGATGCAAGCAATATGCGACATCACAATTCATATCAAGAAAAAAATTTCTAATCCAATATAAGATATACAATAAAAAAAAATGACATGTTGCATGTGTTGTAAAAATTGCTAGATTCAAGAACCCAAGTTTCGGCCTAAAATATCTCAAAATAATCTCCTAAATGACAGCGTCGGTGATAGTTTTTGTGTTTCTTTATCCTTTGGGAGGCACAGAATGGTGGGACATAGGATGGCTAGATCCAGAGGACTTACGGCCAAAGGTTGGAGGGTTCAAATTCATATAATGACACAGTAGTGGGAGGGGCTTAACCTTGTGTCTCCTACCCCAAGCATCCATATCCAATATAATGTAGAGACACCTCATTATCAAAAGACGTACAACTTAGTTTCGGCCAATATAATCTCAAAAGAGGAACCAAATGACAGTCTTGTTAGTTGATCGTTAATACCATCTTAACAAAATACAATCGCATAATAAAGAATTCAATTCTGATATCAGATTTAATATAATTTGAGTTAACATTAGGCATATGTTGATCCAATCTTACATTTATGCCTATGTCCAGACTCTATAGAAAGCAAAAATTTTCCATCTCTCTCTAGGCATGATGGTTAAGCAAGCTATCTTATCTTAACTTCCAAATTATGGGATATATTTTGATGCACAAGTGATTCCCAAGCAAAGACTTTTGGATATCCTGACGGTTGAAGTCCAAACATAAATTTCATAAATATGTAGGAAGTAAGAAAGTTTGAGAAAGACATTAACAGATAGGTACTCCAATGTGGTCGACAAGTTAATAGCTGACATCAAACTCAAAAAGGGATGAGATGCACTTCAACTAGAAGTATCCTAATTCTAGCTATTACGTAATCGAATGGACTAAGCACTTTTGCCCAGAATGACTCCCTGCATTAGTATGCCAAGTCAACCCAGAGAAAAGAAGGTATCGTTTGCATTAGATTCTGATTGATCTTAAGAAAACTTCTTTCAGATCTTGTGGTGTGAACCTCATAAGCCACAATCAAGATAAATATCAATTTGATGGAATTGCACATAGTGCAAGGATCTGTATTTTGTGTGTCTAGCATAAGCAATGGGAACCAGTTATGTATCAACCATATCACCCAACAGGTACAAAGCGCGTGAACTGGAACAGGGTGGCAGAGCTCCATAGAACTGATATATGGTTGAAAGACATGCCATCTAACAGGTGCAATCACATGAACTGGAAAAAGGTGACGGCTCCATAGAACTAATGCCCATGATATAGTAGTTTTTTTGCTTGGGTATGCCATCCAAAGTTGTAGTCCTGAGTGCCAACATAGATTTCCAACAGCGAGTGAATCTTATCTTATGTCAGATACTCGGTAGCATATGGTCCCATATGTCACAATTCAATTAACATGACCCAAAGGGGCCCCACAAAATTGCTTAACAAATGCACTTTGTATCAATTCTCTCAAGAATTACCCATGAGCCTAAAGCAATTTCAAAGAAGACAGATCAATGCCCTGTGATCTCTCTCTCTTATACTCTCCCTAGATCTCTATGTACAATATACCCTTTCTCAAGACCCTGCATTGGCAGAAGCTTCGTGCACCACACTACCATTTATACTCTCCCTAAATCTCATGGAAGCGCAAATGAAGAAGACAGGGAGAAATAATAGATCAACAGCATCATCCTTCTATTCCTTTCTACCAAATCCAAAATTTATGTCCATAATTCAGCCAAATTCAATTAAATGATTCCACCAAACTATATGCCTAAATTGGGCCAAATCTGAACCCCAAACAATCCTTAATTAGTACAACATAGAAGTATGTAATAATATACACAAGTATTATATTAGGTATCAATAGATCTCTACAATTTGTTTCCAGGTATTACAAAATTTAATTGATTATATTCTTTTTTTAAGAAAATAGACCAAATGAGAAGTTGGAAAGGTAAGCCAGCCTAGAACATAGTCAACATATCTGACCTGTGCAGATCCATACATAGCACATGTCAATACAAGTCAATAGCATTTTAACACAGAGACAAATGTGGAATAAGCAGAATATTAGACCTTGCTCTTTGTTTCTTTCACTGCAGAAGAAATCAAATTCTTCATAATAACAAATTACTGAGTTCAAGTTTGGACAACAAATACCATAACATGCATCTAAAATGATAAAATCCACAAGAGACAAGTTCAAGGTTCTAAGCATGGAAATTTGTAAATTCACTTATCACTCAAATTAAAGTAGCTAACCTAACAAAAAGAGAATTCAAAATGGGTAAATTCTTTTAAATCAGAAATGCACTTACTCTGGCAGTTATATAAGATGCTGGAATGAGACCAACTAATGTTGCAAGAAAGAAAGTACGAAAGGGAATGTCAACAATCGGAGATGCCAGATTTATAAATGTGTTTGGCAAAGATGGAGTTATCCTCAGAAAGAGCATGTAATTTAGTAGCTTTTCTCTGTGTTTTGCAATCTGTATCCAGAAATAAACATAATTGTATATCAGTAAACCAGAATTTCATTTAGAAGGTAGTTACGGTCTCATAATGGTGTGACAAATAAACACAAAATGTCTGATAAAATCAAAATGAAGTCTTAGTAATGAAATCAGTTAGTACCTCTGTTTGGAAAAATTTCAATTTATCTGGCCACATCCAGTTAACCAAAGGCCGGCCAACCAACTTTGAAAGAAAATAGCAAGATGAAGCACCGGATGTTGCAGATAAAACAATCAGAATGATACCTTTTGCCACACCAAAAAGCGCTCCAGCTAGTAATGACAAGAATATGGTTCCTGGTATCATGAATGTCTGCATGAAGATGTAGATAGAACAGTACCCAAATATAAATTTGGCTTGGTAATCTCTCGCATATACAGCCAGATTTTCTCTGCAAAACAGATATTTTTAATGTTTAGCATGTTACATATAGTAGAATACAAACTAGATGCAATCACAAGTGAGAAACACACTACTTGCACATAGACAAGACAAAAGTTGAGTTAATGGAGCACAATGTTTTGAATTTCGGGCAAGGCGGCCGTATAGTAGAATACAAACTAGATGCAATAACAAGTGAGAAACACACTACTTGCACATAGACAAGATAAAAGTTGAGTTAATGGAGCATAGTGTTCTAAATTCTGCCTAGGTGATAGGCAGCCACCAACTGCACCGAAATAGTGTTAGGCAGTGATGGTAGACTGTCGAAGGAGTAGTAGGAAGTGTCTTGCGACAACCGCCGGAAGAGTCCTATGATGCTTTTGGTAGTGCCAGAGGCATCACAGGAGGCCTTTGGCATCGACTGAAGCGTCCGCATGCATCGCGATGTTCCTGTGAGAAAATTAAAATTGGATTTAATTAATTCAAATAATTCCTAACTTAGGTGTGATATTTCGAAGAGGTTTTCATAGACCCTAATTAAATTATCCCAATAAAATATATAAAAAATATTTTAAAAATTTTAAAAATATTAATAAATTTTATTAATTGATATTCTATTTTGTGACTATTTTAAATTTTATTTAAAAATTCTAAACAAAATCTAATAAATCAAATTTATTTATCACAATGATAATATTGAGTTTGTGTCCAATGAAGAACAAGTTGAAAATTATGGAGAAGAAGAAGAAAAATAAATATATGATATTTTATTAGTTGTGTAATTTTGAACTCATTTTAAATTTAATGTCATTGTATTGGAGTTATAGTATATGATTTATTATGTAATTTACGTTGACACGTGGAATCCAACTACCGAATTTTAGAACCTTGATGGAGCACTTCGTCAACAATCCCTTCAAGTTAATATCAACACACAAGCAACTATGTCTTCAATATAAACTCAATGTATCAACAAAGATGGAGACAATAAAGAGAGGAGAATGTAGATAAATCTCAAAACTAATCTCTCAAATAGGCCTCTTCGTGGAATAATAGCATATAATAGATTGAGAAGAAAAAACAAGTACCTTAAGGAAAAAATGACAACATGACCAAATCCTTTACTTAAACAAAATAAGGTCCAAACAACTTCTCTTTTCATGTTTTCATTGAAGAAGAAAAGCATAGTTTGATGTAAACAAAATAAGAACAAAACATTTTCTAGTTTTTAGACCTTAAGTAAATAAGGAAAGTGCAACAACCCCTTTAGCTTTGCTAAAGGTAGATTTTTCTCTATTCAAATGACTTTAAGTGACACATTTGTAGCACACACATATATGATATAGAATAAAATATGTTGAAAGCACAATATAAAATCCAAAATGAAATCAAACCAATAAATCTATAAATTATTAGCTTAGTGGTTGAATGGTGGATCAATTGGTAGATCGCATGTATCCAAATATTGAACAGTGATATAGATCCACTAGTTAGACTGCCAATTTGTTGATTTCTTCTTAAGCTATAAATTGAGGAATGAAGAATTACAGAATTATGTCAGATAAACAAATTCCACGACACAATGAAATGCTTTGCTATTACATTACAATTTGGTGCGCATCAATAAAAATAATCTAAAATAAAATTTGACGAGCTCTATATTGATTTAAATTACTAGTAAATGATCAAATATAAAATATAAAAAATTAATTTACTAGTACATATTGAACAATTATTGATACAAAAAATTGAATAATCAACTTGCAATTATATTATAAATAGAGGATTTCAATTTTTTAATGTACTTTTATTAGAGTAGGTTAAAATATTGAATTTAATTATTTTCTTATTCCATGTTTGATTATTTAAAATTATAAATGGGTATCCTTTGATATTTCAAGTTTATGAGTAATTGATCCAATTCTCCAGAAACCTTTCTAACCAGCTCATTTTAACAAATAAGGCTTAATGTGACCTCTTGTTTACCTATTATTTTGCATGAATGTTCAATGAGCTAACACAGCCCAAAGAAGTAACCTGTTGTAGTCTTCTAGGTCACATGGTGGTTGAGTCCAATTTTAATAACTTTGGGTAAAAGGAGGAAATAAGGGAGCAAACACAGAATGCACATGAAATAAGAAATAAGGAGAAATGAGCAAAAGTGCTACCTAAAAGTACTACAGATAGTATGATGAATAAATGTCCAAGGACTCCCCTTGTAGCTTGACCAAGTGAATATATGCACGCCAAATTTTACAATAGGATGTAGAGAACACACAAAGAAGATGCAAATGGTATTAAAGCCCTCACATATGGAGACAAGTTGTCAAATTTTACATCGTGAAGAAATTAAAACTACCTCGCAAGTTGAATATAAGGGGAAGAAGTCAGAGTTGAGAGTAGCACAATGAAGAATGCTAGGATGAGTGACATGTCAAGCATGAACCTTTATGAGTGTCACAACGAAGAATGCTAACATGCTCTCCTTTGGAATGTTTTAGCTTCGAAACTCCACTCATCTTACATAGCAAATGTGTAAATAAGGAGTGTCTTATAACTTACATGGTGTATCAGATATAACTGCATACATAATTTCAAGTTAAAGTGCAGAGAAAAAGGAGATTAAGAGACACCAAAGTGAATTTAAGACCCCAGTTCATTGTGATATATAAAGAAAAAAATCTCTACTGCTCAACTACCCAAATACGCTGACAGTTGAAATATATATCCAAACAGCTCAGCAAGCATCCAAATTGAATACGAAGCATTCAAGTAGCATATGTGAAAGCAACACTCTTGACTACTGCAACATAATTTAATCAAGGATAGAGGAGGACATGAAAAGGGGCAGGAAGGAAAATCAGGAGGAGCTAACAGCTTCCCCCTCTGGTCTGGATTGTCAAGCATGACTTCTTTATCCTTATTTTTCACTCTTTTTGACAAATCATACAGCTCTAAAATTTAAACATGGCTTTCGGCATCATGTTGCTTGAAACTTCATAGGCAAAACAGAATTTTGTTTGCTACTCCTAGCAATAAAGAATTTTTCTGGTTTCATCAGACAAAACTCCATTCAACCAATCCTGAAAACACTCACAATCAAGGGGGCATAGAAGGACGAAAAAACAAAGGAGGCTAGTCCACCGCATTACGTATTAGCAATTTCATGCAAAATAACATGAGAATTAAAAAGGAGCTAACTTGAGGAGACGAAGATCCGATAGGTTCCTCGGAAATCTGAGGATCTTATCGTACTCAGCGTCGGCCATTGTAAAGAAGATGCAGCACAGCCCGACAGAGAAGACCAAAAACACGGTCGCCGCGGCAGCAGCTTCCCACCTCGTTAAGGAAATTGTGGATTCGGCCCTAGGAGGCCTCTTCGACGTGGGTGAGTCGTCCTCTGCGCCTCCATCGGCGCTCTCCTCGTCCCGAGGGCTGGCCGCTATCCTGAACTGCGCCATGGAGACAAGGGACAGGACCGGGCAGCAGAATCAATTGGGCGATGAGGGATCGATTGCAGGCGCTGTGACTGCTTCATGGACGGAGGCGTGAGCAAGATCGCACCATTGAGCAGGAGGAGAAGGATTCCGCGAGGGATCGAAGAATTGAAAGGGTCGAAGAAGAACAAATTAAAGTCGTAGATTGGGTTTTTGGGAAGGGACGAGGAAAGAGAGGGATTTGGTTTATATATTTTTTCGGCAATTTTTTTAATTAAAAAAACTAATTATTAGAATCTTAAAAATTAAGCTATTTTTTTAAAAAAAGAAATAAAATAGTATCTTTTATATTTCTTTTTCTTATATTAAAATAGCAGTGTTAAAATAAATTATTTTTTATTCAACTTAATCAAACATATTATATATAAAATATTTTTATATAATTTTTTTACTAATTTCATTTTTTAAAAATAAATTTGATTTAATTTATTTTAATTTGATTGAAATTATTTTAAATTATTATAATAACTATAAAATAACTATCACAAAGGTATCAAGATATTAAAAAAGTTATTATGCTAGCCATTGAAAATTAATTAAGAGATGTAGGAGTTTTCATGCATCCATTGAAAATTAATGTTTATCTTATTATAGTAAATCTATCCCCTCTAACCAATTAAACATCTTGTGAACCCAAAAAACCAATAAAAACAAAAATTAAAAAAATAATGCTTGCTAATTAATTTAATAGTTCCCATAGTTACTGAGTAATTAAAAGGTACATTAATCAGTAATTTTGATACATTTAAATAATCTTGATTAAGTTAATATGAGTTTTTATGTAAAAATATTTTTTATATAGTATTTTTTTACTACGTTGAAATTTTAACAGATTATAACAAGCACTTCATCACTATCATAACAGTGCTAGAATAATAATATTATTTTACGAGAAATACAGACGTTCTTTTAATCATTTAATAATTAGGGATCGATGCCTTTTTATTTTTTACTTTGACAAGTAGCTTAGTTACGTTATATTGCTTCTTTTGCCACAATTAGTTACGTTATATTGATCGTAAAAATAAGCAAGTATCGATTCCTTATCATAAAATAGATAGAAATGTACTACATAAGATCTATTTAGTTTACTGATTTCAATCTCTGTAGATGACTATGATAGCCGGCTAGGTGCGAGGTTCGAAGTCAGCGTATGACTTTTCAAGAAATTAATTAATTAATTACATTGAATGAGTGGGCGCAACTGCTCTTAGACCACCAAAGTCAAGCTTGTGGTGGGTCAACATACTTGAGGGATGGGTCACGCAAGCTCAATTAAGTTGTGCCCGACGTAAGCATGACTTATTGACACTTCAAACCTGGTTAAGACCGACTAACTTGACTTAAATTGACTGCCTTGGATGAATCTATCATTTGAATTGATCAACCCAGTCAGACAATAATAATAGTGGATAAGAGAAAGATAATGATAGTATATTTATTTTAACAAAAATGAGATGGCTCCACGTTGAAATCTATCTAATCTATCTATAGTGTTGACAAAATAAAATATATACCATAGAGTTTTAACAAAGGCGGAATAAAATTATGACTGAGGTTAGATTTTAATAAACTTAATTTTATAAAATGTTTTGAAAACAAATGAAAAAAAAAAAACATAAACTTGCTACTGATTGGATCATGTAGTAATGTGCTACTGAGTCTAGACCATGTTGTAATGTTTGTTTATGATACGACCTGTGGTAATGTTTATGATGACGTCGGGTGAGTCAATGTTGACTTGGTCGTTGAGCACTATGAAAGGTTGAATGCCATGAGACCTCACCAAGCTAGGAATAGAGATAAAAGGAGCATTAGAAGAAAAGTAAGATGGTTTCGTACAAAATGAGACCTCACCAAGCTAGGAATAGAGATAAAACAAGGAGCATTAGAAGGAAGTAAGATGGTTTTGTACAAAATGAAATACTCATAGTGATCTTTCGAGGCGATCTTGGTGTCAACTGTGTGGAGAAAAAGATTGGAGAAAATCTTATCGTCAGAATAGTTATCACGAACAAATCGAATAGCCCTTCTTAATTCATGAATCAAATCCCTCTCGCCGGATATTCTCCTTATCGATTGCTTTGATCACCTTTTTCTTCATCTCTTCCCAATTGCTTTTGGACACTTTATAAAGGAGAATCTATTGCTTTTGTAATTGGTACTTTAATTGCACTTTGTAGAGAAAGATGAAAGTGAATGGACACCCCTTCATCTTCCTAACGCTGCAACTAATGCAATGTCCAACATCTCCCAGTAGTTCAAGTCAATCCATAAAGGTTATATGGTCACAAAGTGTTGGATTTTTCAAGCTGCAAAAACTACTTTTTGCGTTGTGGAAACCCCGGAAGTCCATGCCACGGATTCGTGCGAAATATAAAAATTTTTTGTACATGTTTGGAAGCCTAAGATCTACACTAGATCTGAAGGATAA
>JBBPFP010000118.1:7044285-7058966 GCA_037974795.1 Kaempferia galanga | reverse complement strand
GGGCCTTCGAGTAGGAGTCGACCCAGGCTCCGAACGAAGTAAAACAAAACGTGTCTTTTTGTGTGTTTTTGTTTTGTTTATCTCCACTATTTACTTTGAAAACGAACGGAATTCACCCCCCCCCCCCCCCCCCTTTTACGTTAATCCGATCCAACAATTAAAACATATTCACAGTAACCGAGTCTCTAGTTGAGTAAGACTCACATCTATTTGAATTTCTTGAGCATCAATCAACTGGTGATTCTTATCAGTCGGCTGATAGTCACGAGATCCTTTTTTCAGCTAGATTTCTTGAATATTAGTCGAATGGTGTTCTGTATTAGTCGACTGAAATTCACGAAATTCCTTTTCTGCTGTGCGAATAGAGGTGGGAAAACCCTATTCCGCCACTATTCTTCGGGTTCTTTACCAAATTAGGTGAACAACTCAAAATATAGGTAAAAACTTATCCTATCCAATGCTATAATCGACGAATACACATCAATTCACTCATCTATATGGAATTAAAAGCAAAATTGATGTATATTTTCCATATTATCCAAAACAATCCTTAAGCCTTAAAAAATAACAACAAGCTAATCTTAGGCTCTGATACCAATTGTAAGGAAATATAGACACATCGAAATAAAACTTTATGATGTATCTAAGGATCTAGTTATCATCATCTATAAGACAATATTGGATAGGAATTGAAATCAATGGCAACGAAATGGTCTAACCTGATTACATCGTATTAGCCATCATTCTTACTTGTCGGCGGAGATCGTGCAAGCGCAGAATGATCTTCTATAGGAATGAGTAGCAATCCAACACCTTCTCAATTGGGAAGAGAGGAGAGGAGATTGAAGTAGCAATCCCAACCTCTTGAATCAAGAAGATACAAGAGATCATGCCTTAATTGGGTAAACTCCCTTCCTTATATGCCTTAGGCCTATCCTATAGGGACCATCCATCTTAAAGCCCATACATCATTAACAACCTATTAATGTTAATGAACTGAGTTAATGGATCCATATATTGAATCCATATCCATTTAATCTAAACCTTTTTTATATACAATTAAGCATTAGATCACTTAATTGAGTTTAGTTACTTTAATGACAAATAGTTGTGTATATGTGTTAATCAAGTGTAAGCCCACCTTATGGAGATTGAGTCCACCCATGTGAACTCAATTAGATTTAGTCCACCCATATAGACTTAATCCTACAAAGACAACTGGGATCATCTTTTGAAAACATCATATAACATAGAAATCAAGTTAATCAAAGAATTTTAATGTGACCTCCATTATGTATCTCCAACACATCGAAGTGTATTTTCTTGATTAAGTCCTTGACCACTTGAAATCTTAGGTCTCTCTAATGTTTTGACAATAAAATTTGATTTTTTTTTTAGTTGACACTAGATATCTAGCTTACACTAACTAATTCTAGGGTGACCGACCAGACCCTACGGAAGTTTTTCACCTATCACTAGAGTAGACCAAGAAACATTTGCAGCGGATGACCTATCAGCCCAACATTCTTATTAGTTCAACTATTTATTAAGGGAAATTCATCTATTAATTCATTCGAGGCTAGAACTCGATCCTTAGATGTCTAGAAAAATAAAAAGGTGCCCTACTACTGTATCATAAAAATAATAATCAAATCTCAATGTTTTTTCTGAAGAAAATAAAAACGTTTGCAAGATGATCCAACAACATTTATCATATGACCAACAACATGAAAGAAAATAGAAATTGAATGATTTTTGCCATAACTATAAGAACTATTAAATTTACCGTACATATTATTTGCTCTATCCAATCTTGTCTTTTCAACTTAGATATGCTCAAATTATATTTAGAGGACATCTTATCAATGACAACTTTAAGTGAGAGTATTATAGTACCAGTAACATGTTCAATTTCAATAAAGTGCTCATTACATGACCACTACTATTCACATAACACAAAAAACTGATATTTGTTTATTTGTCGACACATTGCGAGATTCATCAACTAAAATAGCGAACAATGAATCATTAGTAACTCTCATAATAATATTAATCATTTCAGTTGCAACTACTTATGACTATATCTTTTTGAATATCAGGATGTTAACTTGTAACTTTTAGTAGGATTTTTCAATATACATTATTATTATTTTTATTATGAGCACCTAAAAAATTTTAGTTGGATGAGAAAGTTATCTGACTTGAGAAAACCTTCAGTTTTGTCATCAACCCCAAGACAACAAATAAAAAAAATAACTTCTAAGCTCTAAAATTAACAATTCAAACTTAAACATTGAAAATCCTAAAGTCACGTACCGAAGACACATAAAATAAACTATCTTTTCATGGCAAATTATTTTTCAAATAAGTAGTAATCAAAATAAATTCTAAAGAATCATATATTATTGGATCAAAATCTAAATAACAACACTACCAAAAGCTTACTTCGAGATTTAACTATGCACAAAGAAGTCGGAAGGATTTTTAATTTTTTTTCTACGCCTATTATTGTCAACTCTCAAAAAGGTTGGAAATAGTAATTTTTTATTATTATTTTTAGATGTTCTGGGATAATAGTATTGTGGTTAAACTTTTTAAACAGTTAACTAAACATATAAGGCCCAAATCCTGTATTGTAGAGATTTTCTTTAAATAAGATGACATTTCTAAGAATAATGACTATTTGGATATATGGGCTTTCGTGAACCCTTCTCAATTTACCTCATGGATATCTAAATATAAAAAAATTTAAAAAAAAAACTCCACCATTAGTTACTACTATGCCTATGTAAGCTCGGCCAATAACCATAACTGTTAAAATAATTTTTTTTATATTTAATTTTGGAAAATATGTAAAAATTATTTTAAATAAAAACACCTTAAAAGTTTGATCAAAATTTTATAAATTTGATCAAAATGCTTAAAATGATATAATAATCTTGAAATAAAAATACTAGACCATAATCATCATAGGGAGATCAAGAAACGTAAATGATCATATTTGACATGGAATGACTGGTGTTGAGTTATACAGTTCTGATGTAGCTTCTAGGCTGACCGTATGAAGGCTTTCCAAATGGGTGTTGCTCCACATTCCGAGTCACTGCAAACAATCACACAAATCCAAAGGAACGTTAGAGACCGAGCCAGGGAAGGGGTTCCGAGCTCGGGTACTCCGACGCTCAAGTCAGTGGAGTGATCTTGATGGAGAATAATTAAGAACTGTAGATGAACAGTTTCAAGTGTGTGTACCTACGTCGAAAACTAATGACCCTTATTTATAATGGAAGCATCATCTCTTACCATACATGTCAATGCGTTACCTGCCAAGGGTAAGCCACCATTGACCTCTAACGCCTTGCCTCATTTAAGTATGTCATTTCTGTACCTTACGTCAAGTTTGGAAGTTTTGACTGTACTTCAAGTACGATGCGCCTTCTTTGCCCTCTAGCATTTTGACAGCTAGCTCGCTATGCGCCAAAGAAGTAGATGGAGAAGGGTTGTCCCCATGATGGGCGTTTACCGAATGGGGCATGAGTGGCCGGTCGGCCCATCCGGTATGCAAATAGTTCCATCAACGGGCGACCTGCTCCGTCGGTGGGTTGAGTCTGGCCACTGCACCTTGAAGTGTATGGCGAGCTTCGTATAGCCGATCAACAGAACGACCGCTCAAGTCGGGCGGTCTGCTCCCACTAGGAGACTTGGCTAACGGCTCGTCTCCTCTGGTAATCATGTTGACTGTGACCGGATTCTGTGGGGCCCCTCCTGCATCACCGCATCAATAACCCTTCCCCCTCTACACAATGCGAGGCAAATATATATTAAGGTTTGAACTCAGTCTGGGTACCTTGTATCTTCATTAACCAAATAAATAGTCCTTAAAAGAAAGAACACAGGGGCATGCTAGAATAGAAAGGTCATGGTGTACTTTGCATGAAATGTACAAAACTTTAAGCTATCAACCCGTGAAGACAGCAGTAGCGTATTCTCAGGAAGTAATAGCATTTTGTATCAGTCCTGATGTCAAAGTCACTAATATCATTGGTTTCCATTCTGCATTTATAGACTATTGATTATCAAGCAAGGCCTCCAGGTAGTTCATTTATTGATGCTGATAATTTGAGATTTCAATGACTTGCGACTAGAAGAAACTACAAAAAGCGGGAATCCTTGAAATCCTTATAGGCAGAATCCAGCTACAAGTCAAGAAGTGATGTTGCTTACAACAAAGTTCCTGTACATGTTGCTTACAACAATATTCTTGTACATGCAAATTTTGTGCCACAGAGCACCACAATGCAAATTGCATTATCAGTCAATAAGTATTTTGTGAGTCCCAACTGAGAGTAAACACATTTTTTAAACATTTATTGCAATAATGACCCCTGAAGTGGCACAGGGGGATAACTCTCAGGTACAGCTTGGGAGGAGGGCATTACTTTGCTTAAATTCACATTTTTATTTATCTGAGCTACAAAAGGACCCTATGGCCTTGGCTCCAAATCAACATGCAGTAGTTGTAGCAAGTTGCAGTGACCTTGTTTAATTGTTTGCGGCAATCAAACATTTGCACTTAATGAAACTCCCTTCGACAAGACCTCAAACCGAGCATCTTTCAAAACACTAACTGTTTTAAGGAGGCAAAATTTTCAATTCTTAAAATTGTCAATATCTGACTCATGCCAAGACAAAAAAGTTGAAGGTTGCATTAACTTCTCAGTCAGTGTCAAACAATGCTAAAACTTATGGGCATGAATCTCTCAAAGAATGACAGGATAAGATATATGTAGTTGAATTTAGGGTGGATGCCTAATTGTTGTTGAAGTTAGTAATACCTATTCATGGAGCAGAGGATAATCCTCTGAGCATACGAACATTGTCATCAAGGTTGCATCCTTAAATCAAACATGGTCAATGACTCAATGCTTGTTTCAGTAATCTAGACTTCAGATAGCTAACATATTTTCAGCTTTTCACATAAGCAAAATGTAGCTTCACAGTTGTGGCAAATGAACACTAGCTACAAATGTAACAAAACAACCATAATAATTCACGTGACCAGAAATGATGCACTCAAGTTAAAGTCACTATATGACATATAAACTTTTTAAAGCCTAGTTGTAGAGTACTGTCCGGTCTCCACCAAATCAGAGTAGAGTCAATTCAATAACTTTTGGCACAACTAAGACAGACTCAGAACAAGATAAACTCCCTTGAGAATTGACAGAAGTGAATGTACATATCACAACTGTGCAGTAGGAATGTACAAAGCAATTACACCAGAATCATACTAAATGTAACTCTATGAGTGGTATCATGTTATAAAAATTGTTGTCCTCTTTCGTTAAGATAAGGAACTGAACATAAAAGTTCTCCTAGCTTCATGAAATGCTCAAGAGGAATTAGAATGATAGACATGATATAGTTTATCTTACATTGGCATGATTAGGTATGTCTTCAAGCATCAAGTAAAACTTTAATGCACAATGATATTGCCTGAGATTCAAAAATGAATCTGCAACTTCAGAGATCAAGACTCCATTGTCATCAGAACGTTCAGTTTGTATACCTTTAAGCAGACCCTGAAACAATATTCTACAAGTTAATACCAAGAGAAGAAAGTATCTCATATTGTACAGGTATCGGGAAGCACAACAAATTGATTATGGAGGTCTGAATGCAAACCCACAAGTGGAATTCTAGTCCTAGTGAAATGAAAGATCACCAAAAATCATGTTTGGAGGAGGAAGATATTTTTCAATGAGGGAAAGAAATAATACACAGCATACGAATTGACTTTTATATTAGAAAAATGTTGAGAAGTGTCAAAAGCAAACCTCAGTTTGTTGCATATTTCCAAGTTGAGCATGACAGACTACCTCTTTCACCTTAAGATATAAGGTATTCTCGCTCTCCATATCACACATTGAGTAAGCACGCTCAATAAGCTTAAGTGCTTCTTTATGTGACCCATTTTGCATATAATAATCAATAAGCAAGTTAACAACATTCTTATTGCATATAGAGTGATGATCTTTAACATAATCCTCCAAGACTCGTATAGCCTGGTCAATCATACCACACATCCGGTACGTCTGAAATAAAGTTAATATTTGATAAGAGGCTGAGTATCGATATGAGTGATAAGATAAGAATAATATAACCAAATAAAACAATAATAAAACACTAGCAAATGGAGCTGGGAAAATTTTCATCATCTTATAGCGCTTCCCTCTTTACATAAGGCTCACCCATAATTTTGCTAGGGATTCAACACTGACGAACTTTCCACTTCAAAAAGACTAAAACAGACAGAAGGAAAAGGAAGGTGGGCTCATGGAGATAAGGGTATGTTAAAATGTTTAGAAGCAGCACTTTTTAATAGCTTAAACTTTTAGGACAAGAGGGCATCTAAAAAGATCTTACATGGTATCACATGAAAATTAGCAAAAGGTAATTAGAAAGCTCATCAGCTCATAGAATTTCCATCTAGGTAGGCTCACTGTAAATTGGCAGTCATGAAGTCACAGAAGTAGATGCGTGATGGTTTTCCTCCATCCAAAAGGCAAATATGTACGTTTTGAAATGACAAAGGATATAGAAAGAATGATATTGCTCATAGAAAAAAAGTGTGTGAATTGAGTCCTTTTAATTAGGTTTAAGAAATTGGAATACAGATTTGTTATCTAAAGTCAGCATGGTAAGGCATAAAAATTTGTTTTAGACTGCATCAAGATGAATACAGTTTTTCTTTTTGTTGTTGTTGTGGTTCAGCGATATGTCATTGCCAGAAGTTAAAACAATTGCATTTGTTGTTATTTGTTCATAATTGAGGTTATTTGTTCATAAATTGAGGTAGCAAACAGACTGCATGAAGATGAACAGTGATTCAACAAGCAAGCATCTAAACAGCCATCCATACCTATGAGATTCAAGGAAATGACCTCCAAATAACAAGTACTCTTTTACTTCTAAATCCAATTAGGTGTAATAGCAAGAGAAGCATACTCATTTTCAAACTAAAGAGATGTAAGTTCAAATACAAAGTCAATGCAAGACAAATCGCGTGCATTAGATCCATTGGTGCATTTATGGTTCACATCACTAGTGTAGGACATGTGGTAGATAACCCCTACTAGAAACAATAGGTGTAAATTTTATTTCGATTGTGAAAGACAGATCTTTCATATGGAATAATTTGATCCACACACAACATATGATGCTTTATTATAACCAACTTAATTTTTAGGGGCATATACAACTCAGGATTGGTAAGAGAGTTATATTATAACAACAACAACAACAACAACAACCAAGTCTGATCTTACTAGGTGGGTCAGTTATATGGATCCTTCTACATCATTGGGCTCTAGTAGCAAAGTTATCCACTTAGAAAATAGGGATGCCAAATGATTTCCTGACTCTGGAAAACCAAATAGAAAAGACATTCTAACCAAACTTAAATCTTTTATCTACATTTTCGTACATGCTCAAACTATAGCTTTAATTTAAAATTTAGTTGCTCAATTAGATGGCTACATCAAAAATGTAACCCACCGGGTGAATTTACCAGCAACAATTAAATAATTAGGGCCACTATTAGGAGTGCATTTTAAAGTTGTGGAGTGGAACAAATGTACCCCAAAGTTGAATTTTCCAACAGTGGCATTAATGGTGAAACTAGTAAGCGTCCATTCAAAGTTTGAGCTATCCACCTTGCTTATTTAATTTCTTTGCTCATATCTTATTCATTTGACTAGGATGAAAGATTATGAGTGAATTAGAGAAATGTAATCAAGTGCTTGATTGAAAATTGCAATAAGTAATGATGACTATGGAATTCTTATTGTTGATAATGCAGAGTACAAAAACAATTTAAGAGACTATTCAAATGCACAGCACACCCCAAATGCTTCAGTAAGAACTCCTTCATGAAACTTCATTCCTGATCTGTTGGTCAATCCATTTTATTGCTCTAGTGTTTATGCACTTGACCTCTCAACAACTTGTTTGTCAATATCAGTTCCAGCATTGGATGGTCAAAAAAAGTAAAAGGTCATATCAGATCTGTAGGACTGGTCAAATAGAATCATTTCAAAAAACAAAAAAGTAGTAAATATGATTAGATTTGATATCATTATTATAACTAATTTAATTGAAATTATATTATTATTGTTATTATTTGATAAAAAATATTCTAGAAAATATATTTGCACTGTCGATAGACAATGATTCATAGTTTATTAATATCTAGCCAATAATTAAAAAATATTAAAAAATACTAATTGCATTTATTAATAAAAAACAATTAAACATAATTAGATATTAATATACTTTTTACTACCATGGATTATTATTTAATATTCCATATTGTTGGGGTTACTTGAGAAGATAATTATCAGGCAGTATTGATAAAAAAGAAACTACAACTCTTGATGAACACTTAATGATGAAGAGATAGATGAAGTGCTTGGTCTACTAATTTTAGATCACATGACCAGCAAAGTTATTATCTTACAAGGTGAGGAATTTAAGTTACAATCCATGAGAGTAATAAGAACTTCACCCTCACGTGTCTACTGTTACTAATATTGTAGCTAAAATCTGGATCGAATTCGCTAGATTGGTTGAGTCTATCAAAATCATTTTAGTTTGACAAATTTTCAAGCCTATTCCATGCTTTCATTCATGATTTATCAACTTTTTAATTAATTTAATTTACTTTCTAGAGGAGTTATTTCTTGATAATTTCTCAACTTCCACCTTTTGTGTCATTAAATAGAAATCTACATGAGATGACAGATTTCTTGGAAGATTGAATCAACCTCTAGTAATACCTATTCAAATAAACCAATCTGTATCGTTGTGAGGAAGTTTTGACAACTATGCTTAATCATACACGCTAGTCAGCATTAATATAGAAAATTTGCTAGGTTACAAAAAGGGATATTTGACTTAAATTATCCCCACTTTCTAATGGCCCATACACTCATGCTCTTTCGTCAGTTCAATACTAGTAATCGCCTAAACAATATCACCATCAAGCACATACTTGATTAGTAGAGGATTTTCACTGACAATAGTAGTTTGTGGCATAATCTTATCAATTGGAAAATGCAGTTTAATAAAGATGATAAGTGGATCACTAAATGCAAAAAATTGGCGCATGTTTCATCATCCCTATTCAATGAAAAAAGCTGGCAAATTATTCATCTCATCCTCCCTAACCGAGATCCTGCACTTTCCACCTATGTTCATGTAATCATCAAGGTATTCATCACAATGGTTCAAACAAGGAGAGCAAGTCCTGGATAACAATGCAATTATTAAGTCTAACATTTTTGTTTTATTTTAATCAATACTAGTCAATTAGTAAATGTTTTGCAAAGGGATTGAGTTTCCGTATTTCCTTTTCATTTCTTAATATAAGATAAAGGCTTATGTTATAATAAATTGTTTGTGTTTGTAGATCAGAATTAATTCCTTTTTCAGAAATCGTCCCCTCTTGGCTCTCCCCTTCTTTTCCTACTTCTGCATAGAGCTGGCAGTATCAAACACGATCCAACAAAACCTAAACCACAATTAATCCATATTAGAACTTATAAAATCACTTTTTAAAATAGGTAACCACTTCTTAAAAAGCTTAGGAAGCAAGGGAAAGATTCAGTTCATGAATCTATCTAATGGACAACAATCTATTTAATGGACGATACAAACTCTTGTGCCAAACTGAGTATTACAAGCGCTGGCAATATGTACAAATCCAATCCATGCAAAGATCAGCACACGAACCATTCAATTATAATTGAACTGGTGCCAAACTGAGTATTATAAGTGCTGGCAATATGTACTAATCTAATCCATGCAAAGATCAGCACAGGAACCATTCCGTTTTAATTGATCTGGGTTATAGATCAGCCAAAACAGAACCAAGTTCAAAACTTCACCTTCCTTCTCTGTACTAGAATCTTGTTGCTCCTCCTTTTATATATACTTGCAAGTTGCACTTGCGCAGCTAATTGAGACCTTGCCTCCCTAATAGAATCCACAATAGTTGCAATACTTGCACTTGTTCAACTCCCTTCTTCCTCCATTAATAGAATCCACAATAGTTGCAAACCTGCAAACCACACCAATCACTGTCCTATCGGGAAAGCCTCGCAAATGTGTCGCCTTGTACCACCATTGGTATCATCTTCTTCTTGAGCCAACCTCTTCCTTCTCCTTGATCACTGTTGGAAACCTTGCAGCAACTCTTGGCCACGAAATGTTGTCTTGTACCTTTGAGTCTAAGCAACCAGTAACCAGCACCAACCTACAACAAGCTTGCTGTCTATTTCTGCCTATGTGACTACACTAACAGTTTGTTACTAGTGCTACAATTGGTGACCCTTTCTTCAATGAACATCATTGACACCCCCATCAGCCCACCTTCTTCACTATAGCTGATGCAGTATGGTGCACATATGAGCAGGCATAATAGCATAATGACCTAATTTCTGGATGCAGGCTTTGACCCTATTAATGATATGTTTGTTGACCCACCTGTATTGCTTAAAACCACATACTATCCTTCTAGTAAAATGGACTTCGGAGTGGGGCAAAGACGGTGAGGCCTTACATGGAAGGTTACAAGGCCGAAAGATATGGTGTTGAAATTTCATTACCCGGTGAAGACCATAATATAGTATAATCAAGTTAAAGTTAACATAATATGATGTGTACAAATTTGAAGCTCAATATTAGACTATTCAACATCTATTGTGTTAGCAAAGGAACATACAATGCATTATATATATTGGTCTCATCAAGGTCAATTTTGTACTGAACTGAGATTTTAAACCTTGATCTCATGTAATATCATGCCAATAAACTGCACATTATTCATGGTAGCAGTCTTGCATGATGTAGACATGTTCATAATTAAGTGAAGTATATATGCCCAAGACAAAGGCATGAAATATCAAGTTGGCACCGTATGCTTTATACAAATCAGCAAGAGCAAATACCCAAAAAGACGATAGTTAAACAGACCACTATGCTGACTTCTTAGATTAATGCTATAAACAAAGAATAACATAATAAAAAGATCCAGTTGGAAAGGTAGAAATAACTGAATAACACAAATATCAGACCTTTGCAGCCATTTGGCATGCTGGAATGCTGTCAGGATTTATACCACATATCTGTTCATAAGATTCTGCAGCTTTCTGGTATTCTCCAAGCTCATAGTAAAGCCAAGCAAGCTTAAACCTAGAGTGGACATCTTTTGGGTCTGCAGTTATTGCCTTCATAAGATAATACCTCATTTGACCAGTATTGTTCTGCTCACTGCACCAATAAAAAAATCAGTTATACATATCAGATCAAAAAAAGGTCATTGACTACATCATAGTTTGTCATATGCAACAATGGATTCCGAACCTCACCAACCATGATATTTTGAGGAGCACAATTTTACAGAAAGCATGTTTTCTTTTCCTCATAGTCATTGTCAAGCTAGGCTAGTCTCAAGTACTTATATAGTTTTTTATCACTTTAACCAAATCTGTACCACTAAAAATATTTAAAATCAATAGAATAGTTTTTTTTTTGTTACATTAACTAAAATGTCCTTTGGTTACCCTCTACTTCTTACACCTTGCAATCTTACCTATTTAATCTTCTAACTATAAAATTAATTGATTAGCCTAAAACATGTTCATAGAATTTTAACCTCTTTTGTCAATTGTCATCTATTAGAGCTGCACCTAATTTCCCTAAAATATTAGAATTTTTCCATCCTTTCTAGTAATGTTGAATTGGAGCTACACTTAATTTCTCTCAGATATAAGAAGTTTTTATCCTTTCCAATAATGCCACACTCTACTACCTTATTATAAAGTGTTGCTTGTCATATCGTAATCTTACATATTTTCTTTGTATCTAGGGAGCACAAAAGGATTATGCAAGACTCCAAAAGCTCCTCTTCATTTTGATTGTTCCCTTTATTATCCTATTAACGATGTCTTGATTGATATGTTAGTAGATTGAAGATAACTAAACTCATTACAATAATTCCATGATTATCCATCTTAACTTCTCCATCTATTTGTTACTTATAACTAAAACTAAATTTTACATTTCAATTTTAGTTTTACTCGAAACTATTGGTAATACATTAAGTATGTTTTTCCCCATTCTTACTTCCTGGATTATCCTAGAACTTACCATTTGCTTTATTTACCATTGGAATCCACATAATAAAATATCATACAAGTCCTCATTCCAGATTCCTTTCTTCATTCTATCAATGAAAAGTTCTACACTAGAGACCATTGCTGTTTAACCTTTGTCAACTCAACGCACTCTTTAGAAGTGTTGTCAAAATGTCATTGTAGTTTGCCAATGTCATTTTATCCACCACACTGACATAAGTGTTGTTGATTCAATGTTGTGTTTTTCCTCTTACATTTTCTTAAAACTATATATATCATCAGTCAATTTTGATTGCTTGAGCATTCTCCAAGTATTACATTATAATCTCTAAACACAATTCCTAGTTCGGAAAAAATGTATACACCATCATGAGTTCATAAGACGTAGCAAAATCCAAAATTATAATAACTTCATTTCTTTCCCAAAACCCAAAGCTTCCATGTACAATTTATACTCCCCATAGACTATCTCTATATGTCTATCTAAATCTGCTCCAAGTATTAGCTTTTGAGTCATAGCCTCATAGGTATACTGCAAAATACTTTACCTAGATTATCCCCAAACCTCCTTTCGATGTGATCATCTAACAATATTTGAGGGGCATAATAACTTACAACATTTAGTATCTAATCTTTTAAAATCAACTTTCACACAATATTTAATCTCTAATTTTGTTTACTTTGACAGCCTTTTCTTTATTATCCCCGTGAACATAATACCTACTCCATTATTATTTTCAACTATTCCAGCATACTAAATTTTAAAGTCTGTGTTCCTACTTCTCTATCCTTTCCAACTTATTTTGTTTCCAATAAAAATATTACATTATATTTTCCTAATCAACGCCCTCCAATTTTATTCCTTTCCCTGAAAGTATTCCTAATTCCATGTTGCTAAACTAATCCTATAATAATAGACTAGCTTCTTTACACGTACGAATTCATTATCACTTTCATGCCTCAGGATTGCTATAAAAGGGCAGTCCGGTGCACGAAGCTCCTACCAATGTAGGGTTCTAGGGAAGAGTGTATTGTACATTGCCTTACCCTGCTTTGCAAGAGGCGGTTTCCGAGACATGTATAGATCCACAACGATGAAAAGAAGCCTGACTTATTTGTATTGGTTTTTTTTTTATCTGTAACCTATGTAATGGTCCGCTTATGGGCAAGCTCCTGGTTCACTCTTTGCCTACCAAACTGCTTTGTGAAGGTCACTGCTTATGGGAGTTTAAACATTTTAATGTGGCTATTTTGGCCAAATGTAACGCTTAACCTTTTCGTCAAAGCCTATGACTGCCAACAGTCGTTTAAAATTATTTCATATATTAACATATAATATCTTTGAATTTTCTCCAATAAAGGGAAAGTTGTTTTAAACAAAGATTGTTTAATGTAGCTCTAATGCTAGATTTGGAAACGCTAACCACACAGATTTACTAGATAGGAATGAGAATTGTAACATATTATGATTGATCTATAGGGGAAAAATGATAACACAACAAGTGTTTCCCCAAAGGATAAACAACAAGAGTGATTGTTTCTGAAATTGAAAGTAGTAATGATTTTCTGCATCAATTACCCCAAATGCTGGTTTTAGTTGTCAATTAAACTTCAGCAAAAACTACAACAAAAGAGAATTAATGAATGGAATAAAGTAGAAGTCTAGTAGCTCACAGTGACCGAGCAGCAAGTTTTTTCCATATAGCTGAATCCTTGGGAGAAAAACGTGCAGCTATCATGTGAAAGCTTAAACCTTTCCTTCTGTCACCTTTGGCATCATATATTACACCAAGCATATAATAAGCATCCGAAAGACCAGGTGCAAGCCGCACAATCTCTTCCAACAAAGGTATTGCCTGTAATGAGAAGAAACACCATCTTTTCAGAGTTATAAATAAGTCAATTGAATCATGCTGAAAAAATAAGGTTTAGATCAAGATTAAGCAGTTATTCAGTTTCGAGTAGTTAGATAGCTTTTAGAAACCCATAATGGGGTTAGCCCGTTAGGTAGCAAATTTGCTCACAGAACCTGCTTATATAAGTATATGGTCTAATTCATAAAGTCCTAATGCCCATGAAGTAACGGTTTCTCCCCTCTCCCAAAAGGATACACAATTTGAACTGAATAAAAAGGATAGGCCCCTTTAACAAGGTTTTTAAGCATATGGACTGGAGGATTGTTGCATACCAACATGCGAGTATTATAGTATTGTTTCTTATAATCCAGCATTCCCTAGTTAAGAAGATACTGGCCTTTTAAATGATGGTTGCACTCCACTCCCAATCAGACAGTGATCAATCTATATTATCAAAGATGAAAAGGTGGCATTTATCAAATCAAGCAATGTTGGGTAGTTGGACAACCCTTTCATGAACCATCTATACTGGGCAGTTGTCCCCTCGGGATGGTCTAGTGACTAGCACATTAGGTGTTACCACTAATGAGGTCCGGGGTTCGAATCTCGGCAAAGCCGAGGTAAATAC
>JBBPFP010000118.1:7020032-7032787 GCA_037974795.1 Kaempferia galanga | reverse complement strand
TTTCTTTGGCTGCACATCTCTGTCGATACAGTGGACATCAAGGAACCTAAATCAGATGAAAGAAGTATCATACAAACCGAAGATTCATTTAGATCACCTTTTCATTAGGAATAAGATGTTATATATGAAAGTTTAAATCAACTTTGTCATAATCTTCGTACAGTTGAATCGTAGAAGTGCCCTACTGAAAATCAACTGTATCGACTAGTTGGTAGACTCAACTTTTTTTGCAT
The DNA here is from genome assembly GCA_037974795.1 of Kaempferia galanga. NCBI lineage: Eukaryota > Viridiplantae > Streptophyta > Magnoliopsida > Zingiberales > Zingiberaceae > Kaempferia > Kaempferia galanga. The sequence goes on along the minus strand of JBBPFP010000118.1, from coordinate 7,032,554 downwards.
GGACTTGCGGAACCTCAGCAAAATATGCCCAAAGGACTGCTACGTGCTTCCTGTATCGACTAGTTGGCAGACTCAACTTTTGGTTGTGAGCTCATATGTATGTTGGACGTTTACCAAGACTACCACCAAATTCACTTAGCTCAGAGGATCAGAAAAATGTTAGTTTTATAACCCCCGACAAAACCTTTTGCTACATATTATGCCATTCGATTTAATGAATGCAGGGGTGACTTACCAATGACTTATGGACCAGAGTTTTAAGCACCAAATCAGAAAAAAGTGGCGGTATATGTGGATGACATCTTAATCAAGTTTGTACGAGATGAAACTCTTATCTAGGACATTGAGGAAACCTGCTGCAGTCTAAGACAATACGAGCTCAAGCTAAACCCCCACAAATGTCTCTTCAAGGTTAAATGCAGGAAATTTTTCGAATACATTATTACTAAATCAGGAATTAAAGCTAATCTCAAGAAAGTTCAAGCTCTCCAAAATATGTTACCGTTTCACAATCTCAGAGAGGCATAACGACTAATCGACCACATCACAACATTCATTTCTCATTCGGCCACTCGGAGTCTACCTTTTTTTTCAAGGTATTAAGGGAAGTTGCTAAATTCAAATGGGATGACAAATTTGATCCAGCCTTCGTGGAGTTGAAGGAATATTTATCTCAACTCTCGCTCCTCTCCAAGCCAGTAATGGGTAAAATGTTGTGGCATACTTGTCGGCCCCCCATGGAGCAGTCGATGTGGTCTTGTTAAGGCAGGAAGATAAGGAACAATATCTGATATACTTTTTTAGTCACTTGCTAAAAGACACTAAAACAGGTACACTAACCTGGAGAAGCTAGCATTCGGGTTGACCTTGGCTGTTGCCGATTGAGGTCATATTTTCTTGCTCACCCAATCACAATCCTTACAATTAGCAGTATGGGTCGAGTGCTAACCAACCTAGAGACCTCTGAGAGGCTAATCAAATGAACCACCGAATTAAGTAAATATGATATTCAGTATCAATCAAGAACCACTATCAAAGCTCAAGTCTTGACCGATATCCTCACTGAAATACCTAACATGATGGTCGAGGAGACGTGGAAGATTTATATAGATGACTCATCTACTCAGTAAGATAGTGGAGTCGGGATTCTATTAATATCCCCCCAAGAGGATGTACTCCCTCTTTTTATTAATAAAGCAGAGTATGAAACCTTATTGGCGGGACTTCAATTTGCCAAACAAGTGGAGCTTCTCAAGTCATAGTCTACTCAGATTCCCAACTAGTGGCCCAATAGATAGCAGGAAATTTTGACATTAGAAATGAACGTCTACAATGTTATACAGATACCTTTAAAAAACTCCGACCACACTTTCGAGAGGTTAGTCTCCAAAAAAATTCTATACATGTGGTACATGTCGATAAGGATAACCACTCAAGTTAAAATTTTGAAGGAATTTGGCCCCAATTGAGACAAGGGAATGTGAAAATATTGAGACACCTCGATAAAGAAAGTAGGAGTAGGAAAGTGTAATCCACTTAGCAGGTGACTTCGGAAGAAGGTCACACATCCAAGAGGAGGACGGTCAAGGCGATCATTCCTGTTAGGAAGTATTAGGCCATGATCAATTGAAATCCCGTAGGTGATCCTTAGTCAATCTAATGCACCACTACTAAAGCTTGACTCCATGGACCTATACCAAGGAGTAGATGAAGACCTCATGGCCATCACCAAACCAATACTTGGATCGACACTGGCAGAGAGAGGGAAGGGCCAAAGTTAGGTTGATGAACGAGAAACACAAGAAAGGGAGCAATTTACTCATGGATGAAAATGTAGAAAAGCTCAAAGTAAAGACGACGAACAAGGGTTCACAACCTAATTTATATTTACATGTGTTTGGTTAGAACTGTTGGGGTTGTAAGATTGTAAACATAGTCCCATATTGAAAATACATGAAAAAAATAATGAGTTTTGAAGATGACAAAGTGAACAATATCATGTCATTGTGGAGATATTTAAATTCTATTGACCCAACAAGAACTGTCGAATCCGGATTATCTAGGAAGTAACGAGAATCATTGGTCGTCCGATCAAGCACATGGGTTCATTACATTGAGGTAAACGCTCAGTCTTCCCTATTAGGAGTTACCTCACATTAATGTGATATAACCTCAGAGATAATGGCACCTTCTAGGCTTAGAAACCAAGGATGATAAAGGATGTGCCACATTTAAGAGGCTTGACTCCTAACTCTCGACTCGAAACCAAGACCAAACTCGGTTCTCAATTTAGAATCCAATCCAGACTTGGCTCTCTACTCCCGACCAACCCAAAATGGTTGTCATAAATTAAAGTGATGAACCGTAATTTATGAAAGACATGGACACGTAGCCCTTATCGCGAGAAAAGAGGGAAGGATAGGTATTCACCCTGAAATTAAAGTGTCGTTTATGAAAAACCAGGGCCTGAGGAGAACATGGAGGAGAGATGCGATCCTATAAAAGGTAGCATGTCCTCATGAGAATGAGGTACGTGCACATAACGCATCAAACCCTAATTCTCTTATGCATTTTCTACTTCTCCTTTTTCGAAGGCTTACTTGAGCATTGGAGTTGCTGCACTAGGGAACCTGACGATCATTCTAATCCGCTCTTCTTGACATATTTCTCATCCCATACTACTTGAAAAAGTTTCATGAAATTACATAGCCAGGTGATGACTCAGATAGTCAACCTCAGCTTACAAACACTAATGAGATAATAGCACAGGTGATATGTACATCAACCCCTCCTTCCTTCATAGCCACTCACCGACTGCCACGGCTTGTCGTGGCTGCAGCAGATCAGGATCAAAGAGATGAAAACTCCAATGAAATTACTCATTGGTTAGGCAGAGGTGGTGGTACACATAGAGGTAAGTCTTCGCACCCTCTCCCTCCTCTTCTTCCTCCATCAGTTCGATCCACCTCCTTATCGTCACCTACACTACACATTCGCACACTAACAAACTGGTACTATTTCATTTCAGTAGGAGATCAAAACTCCGAATGAGAATTTTTAACTTTAGCCTGGCATGCTTTAGGGGAGTCCTAATAACTACTCTTTTTTGCATTAGTTCTTCACATTAATCAAGATATAGTAACTCAAATGCATCCAAAATTCCATAATCCAATGTTGTAAGTGAAGTTACAAGAAACAATTACCATACTACCCCATACGATAAGATGATATCTTAGTGATGCATGGCGATGTTATGGATGCCATTGCTATGAGAAGAATTAGAGACGTTAACAAGCATTCAGAGTCTTCAGAATACTCATGCAAGTATTGTGATTCTGAGTTTCGACCGTGTACAATGTAATAGGAAGTTTTGCATTGGCCTTCCCCTATTTAAGAAGGCCTGTACTATAGTTATCGATAAGTCTTGCTTTTTTTAAATCGAAATTAACTAGATTGCAAACTGAAAACCCTCTGGAGTTCAGATGACATAGCAGAGAAGATATACACCAAGTTTCAGATTTGCTGTAAATCTTCAAGCAAATCGGTTACCACTTGAACAGCAAAAGCACAATAGAACTATGAGTACTTGAGCAGTTTATCAAGACGACAACACCCAGTTGTTAATTCCATTATATCTCTTAAGTTGATGAATTCAGTATATTAACAAAAGAGTAACTAAAAGTGCATTTAACACAATCAGAATTTCAGTATCTTAACAAAATGTTTAAATTCCACAAAAATGAACTTTCTATAGATTCAAGTATATGTGATCAGTAAAGACAAAGGGTCTAAGGTTTAATAGCATGCAACATTACTTCAAAATAACCACAAAGTGAAGAATTGCAATATGATATCTAAGTGAAGAATGACCTGACAAATCCACAAAGCAACTGGTTCGAAGAAGACGAAGTAGGAGAAGTCTGTAGCCGTGGATTGAAGAAGTGGGAGAAGTCTGGTGCCTCTGGTTCGAAGACGACGAAGCAGGCGGCCAACGGTTCGAAGATGACAGCTGTTGTTAATGACCACATAACAACAGAAAAAACGGAAGAATGAAGCACGAAGAGGCGTTGAAGAACTCACCGTCGACAAACAGAGAAGGGTTCGCCGAAGAAGGGTTCGGCGAGAAGATGTTCGCCGGCGACGAGAGAACTGGCGTGAGAGAGTTCGGCAGCGAGGGTTGGGCGGCGACGAGAGCGAGGGTTCAGCGACAAGAGCGACGAGAGCGAGAGGGTTCGGGACGAGAGCGATCCTCTTGGGCGACGAGAGCGAGAGGGTAAAGTGGGAAGTGAGCGACGGTAATAGAATTCCCTAGCCAATTCAGACCCAAAGAGGTCTGAATTGGTTTAAAGGGTTATTAGGGAATTGGAATTGAATTCCCTATTAATTCCTTGGTAAAATAGTATACCAAACGGTGGAATTGAATTCCAATTCCGCAGGGAATTGAATTCCCTGGGTTTCCAAACAGGGTGAAAATGGATTTTTTTAACTACATCTTTTGAGGAACAAACATTATAAAAGATGACAAATGAAAATAAATTCAACAATCAGATTTATAATTTAAACAAAATCCATACATGCTCTGGAAAAAAATACATATATAATTCTCACATAAAACAACAGTGAGCTTGTGCAAAATTAATATTTAGATTCTTTAGAAAAATAAATAAAAATCTACAACTAAATTTTGACAATTTAAGATTTATAATTTACATAGCTAAATGATGATGCCACTTCCTCATCACCAACATGGTTTCTGACCAGTAGAGTCTTCCCCTCCTATCAATTGAGCTGCCTCCGACGATCAAGTCAGCGGAATTAGGGAGAAAATGAACCAGAACGATAAAGAAGGAGAGATCAACTAGTGCGGATGAGAAAACTTACCTTCACCCATCATGACCTACTCTTTTATAATGCAGTCCTGTTGCAGACAATAAGAGATGTATAATTTACAGGAGCTCCCTTCAGTCCATGCAAGAAGGGAGAAGGCCTTTCTCCTTCTTCCACTTCTCACATGGACAGCAAGGAGCTCCTGCAAAATCAATAATTTCATCGTCTTTAAGATAAGAAAATACTTACAGAATGCACGGCAGAAATTCCATCTAGAAAAGCCCAAAAAAAAAAAAACTTAACGAAAATAAAAAGAAGAGAGAAGCTCTGAGAAGAGAGGGATGTTGCAATATCGAGGCATGGCTTGATGTTTAAATAGACCGGCGACGAGACAAATATGGCGAGAAAGCTGTGGAGATTTGCTGACAATTTCAAATATTTCTAATTTTGCCCAGTCAATTAAAGAATAATTAATGGATTGATTGGAAGTTATTAAATAGAGAAATACCATTCCATTTTTTTTCCTGTATTAATTTTCCATGTTGGATGTAAAAAAAATCCAATTTATTTTTCTTTTTTCAAACCATATTTTATTTTAAAAATTTTCGTCCTTTTTAAAATAATGAAGCGATAATCATAATTTTATTGATAATTAAAAAAAATTAAAGAATAATTCTTGCTGATATAATTGAACCGATAACTTTTCCGCTTTGTGTGCCGAGAAAGTATTAATTTTAAAATCTATAAATTTATTCTAAATAGTAAAGATATAAATTTATTCTAAATAATTTATTGCATTGCTTTTTAATGGAATATGTAGCCGAGAAAGTATTAATGAGGAATTATGTATTTATACCAGTTAAACTTTTAAATTTTATTATTTAAATAAATGAACATATTAAAAAAATGAACCGAACATATTTAAAATATATTATTTTCATGAATAAAAATATCAATGGAGAACCATTTAATTAACAATTACATTTGGTTTTTACCGTATTTTACGATGTTTCTATTTGATTATATTTATTAATCGCCAAAGCACTCAGTTGATCTACATGCAACACAATTGTTTAATTTTTAGATTTTTTTTATTATATATTTCTTAATACTTTCGTGTTTATGTTTAAGGGTGTAAATGAAACAAATGTTCACAAGTTGGATATTCAATTTAATAAGAATTTATGTTGGTTTAATACACATAAATTTAATTTGAATATATAACTCAATAATAAATTTGAATATAAATTATGAATTGTTAAATATGATTCACGAATAAAATTTGTTAAATAAACTTTCTAAATGAACCGGCATACTTTGTATTATCAAAGTTAATAATTAATCAAAAAAAAAATTAATTATAAAATTTTCAAATAATCAAACTAAGCTGAAATTAAATTTGAATCCAGTTCAAATGGTAAAAATGAAATCAAGTCAAACTTAACCACTAGTTTAATTCATTTTAAACTGAACTTAGCTTGATCATCTTATTTTAAACACCAAAAAGTTTGACTCGATTTGGCACATCTACTCTTTTTTTTATAATCTAAGTATCTAACTCTTGTGATCTAATTAATCTTAAAGATGACTGACTTGATCTCATGAAATTTTTTACATACTAGCAAGATAAATTAAGGAAGCTCGGGTGACTTCTAACATAACACCCCACTATCACAGGTAGTTCGAGCACTGTAAATTGAGACTCAGTTATGATATTATTGAAAATTTTTCTCATTAATAAATACACCTGTATCACTTCAACTTGAGCATTAGTACTCAGACCCTTTTCCACCATACAGATAGGCCCAGTTGCCTTTAGTTTTATACTTAAGATGCTTTGTCTCAAGAAGATTTTTTCCCTAGAAATTAATATTTCAAAACTTCTATGGCCAAGTATTTTCATATGAGATATTTGGTCAATTCTAGCTTTCCTTTTGGCAGTAAATGTAAAGTTCTGGTAAGAGGATACGTGGTTAATGTGAAAAGAACTGCAGAACACCTTGTAATTTATTGAACTTAACAATTGAAATGCCGATTGATATATGTTGTGGGTTTGTTTTAAGAGTGTTTATGGAATCAAGATTATTTGCCTCGTTCATATAAACCTTTCTCTATATGTAGCTTGAAGTTTTTAGTAACAATAATTATTCATGCTACAACTGTTCTACAAATCTGCATACTAAATTGATATTGCATCGCTGTCTGATATTCTTAATGGGAATTGTGCAATGGAAAATACTTAACCGATTGGTTGTCAACGAGAAACAACAATTTGTTTAGGATTTGTATGCTTATCTTATCAAGCTTTTCTTAAAGTGATTTCATTTGCTGTTTTTTTTATTACCTTCTTAAAGGAAAAAAAAGATTCATCTTTCAGTTTTTTTCCTGGTCATAAAAGACAATCTTGAAATTCGATGAATAAATGCTAACTGCTTCCTTACGAGCATAATCGGGTAAACATGTTTCTTACAGGTACTTGATGGACCCAAAGATGGAGTTTGTCAAATTTTTTGGTAAAAATTATAGCGAAGATACACTTGCAGAAGGTATAATCAACTCAATCAAAAAACACAAGCATTAGGAAATCTGACCACCTTTTCTCAACATTTTTTTTTTTTTTTTTGCCAAATTGAACAAACACCAGTTTTGCATAGAGAAATTTAATTTTTATGCTTTGTGGGGAGAAACACGAAGGTGATTCTTGAAGGGACCTGACGTGTCTGCAATTTCTTCAATAATCTTGGCAGCAAATACTAGCAGTTTTGACGTGCTACATGTTCTTTGAAAACATGGCAGAAGTTTTGATTAGAACATCACAGTTGTGATGCTCAACAGCGGGTGCCTTTTCATTGATCTGTCAAATTCAAATTTTAAGGTACGTATTTTTTAAAAATAGTTTTGTTGTCTTTGATATTGGTAGAGATGTTATTTTCAAATTTCAAATTTTATATAATGAACGCATGTTTTGTTCTTATTGAACTTAATTAATACAAGTAGAAAAGGCAAGATTATACACTTGACTCTGAGATGTACAACAACAAATACATCAATTAGTAGTTGCTGAGTGTTTCAACGGCATAGAGAGCTTAAACAGAAGCTAACAAAGGAAATATAATAGCAACATCAAGAGACTGAGATGTTTCTCCAAGTCAAGGTTTTTGGCTTTGAGAAAAATAGTGAAAGCATGCTTCTGTTTCGAGTTCGAGGCCTATAAATTTGAAGTGCACCATGACCATGAAGGGATTTTATTGCTGGGACAGGTTTCGATGCCTCTTTCGAACCCTGTAAAGAAAAAAACCAACCACTTCAGAGATGTAGTAGCCACAGATATGCTAAAGATTACCTCATAATTCTCAAGTTTGGATGAATGGGAGATTATAGTTAATAGGAGACTTACCACGAATCCAAATTTGTTAGAGGCTATATCTGAAGTTGCATTGCTATTAGCTGCCAGGAGATGGTTTGTACTTGGAGAGGAGCGTGATGCAACAGCCTCTTCTGGGACTAAATTTTTCATTTCACAATCAACTAATGTCAAGCCACATGAGTCCATCTTAATGAAATGCTAGACAATCGAGCATACCTAAAAGATGGAATAGTTCAGGCTTTATTTTTGAAGTCCTAGGATCTCCAAGGCTGCAAGAAGGGGAGACCGTAATGTTTCGATAATACCATGAACACAATATCAGCATGGTCATATTCGCCAAACAATATATAGACTTGCCATGGCGATGCGCTGGAAGTTCCACCTGGTGTAGCTAAATGCCAGGAAAGAGTTTTTGAGGAAGATTTACCTTTGCCAACAGAATTGGAAGTTACCATTAGGCAAGAACTATCAAAGCAATAACGAATATGATTCGAAAATAGCATACCTGATGTCCCAGAACTAGGATTTGCTGTTACATCGCTTTTTGGTGGCATTTGCATACTGCTAATCGCAGTTTTATCGGCAAGACCTGGCTCGGGCATTACAAATTGGAATTACATCACTATATCTTTGGTTCTCAAAACTTAAAACTGAACAAGAAAACATTGCTCCTCTAAAACATACTTGGCAAAGTGTAATGCTTATGATGCCTCAAAGTTCTGAAAGACATTTGGTGCTGGATGCGACCTTCTTTATCCACATAAGCTTGGCAAGTGGACGATCGCTGAGAAGTTAATGGCATCAACACACTCCAAGCAACCAGTTAAAACTGTTGGAAATTATCACCAGGCCTACCTGTCTCAAACATGAAATCCCAGTCTCCACTAATGATACGTCGAACATTTGTTGTTCAAACAGGTCTGTCAGTTTAGAAGCAACAGTGCCAAGATGATCCACTGCATTCACGAGGGCTCGAACAGCATAACCTTTTAGATTATCCAATACCCTACACGATAGTTTTAAGTTCAAAGATGAATAACATAGCTGCATTTAAACGAAGAATTACGATACATCTTCTTCGCACTGAAACAGGATGCATCTACAAGTTCCACGAGGAATCATTAATCTCACCACCAGTGTTCTTGAATGGTATTAATTCAGGAGTTTTGCCCCTAGTCCCTTTGAAATTTGACTCAAACTAGATAGTATGAAACAGTAAGGGCGTCTCGGGGAAGGGCCTATTGTAGGTAGTCTTATCCTGCATTGCAAAAGGCTGTTTTCGCGACTTAAATCCGTGACTAGTAGGTCACACGGTAGCAACTTAACAGACAGTGTGAGTGTATATTGTATCGATCTTCAGAAACATATCAGGTTTGATGAAATTGTGCAACATGTAGCATGAGGAACCAAAGCAAGTATGAGAGCAATCCCAAAACAAGATAATTTATTCCATGGAAAATCAAAGAAAGGACTGAAATAACAATTCAAAAGATTCAAATGAAAAAGAAAAAAATTGGGGTAAAAAAACTCACATCTGTTTCTGCTCATTGTGAAGGTAAGAGCTTTCACAATACTCAGCAGCAGTGTAAAGTTGAGGTCTCAGGTTCTTGAGTTCCTGCATTGATTGAGCGAGTTACAGATCTGAGTCGCGTCTATACTTGAATTAAAAGCAAACCAAAGCAAACCACCGTCAAAAACAAAAAACAAAATCAAAATTTAACTGGCCGATTACTTCAACTCGAAGTCTTCTTATGTTCTTCAGAAACGAACTAAAGGAGAAGTTTTTCCGCCTGATCGAACAAAAATAGCAATTTCCTCGAATCGCCTGCTTCAATTGAGTGAGCTGCAGATCTAATTCCCAATTTCACAAAGCAAACACTTCGACACAAAAGGGGAAATTTTGGAACCGGGCCAGACAGATGTATCACTCTGCTCAAATCCCGGAAAACCTAGCACGACGAATGGGACACTGCAGACAAATCCGTTCGCCAAAGCAACGCAAAAGCTCGAGGAACGACACCAAAAGACGAAGAGGATTCGAAAGAGGAAAGGCGGATTATCGAAGGCGCGACCGATCTGGAGGCGGACGTGAAGGTTAAGGCGAAGGGGAAAGGGTACCTGCAAAGCCTTGACGAAGCTCTTGCTCCTCTCCATGGAGACCTCATCGAATGTCATAGGGCGGTTCTCCGACCGCAGTGGCTGCATCCTCCTCCTCCACCGCCGCCACCGCGTGAAAAAGGAGGATCAGTTGAGCGTGGCGCCGGGGAAATTGAAGATGAAGCAATACCGGGAATTTGGTTTTGGTATCGCAACATTTAACATTTTTAAATGAACCCTGATGAGTTTATGTATTACATTCAGCCCTTAACTTTTAATCAAACCACGCCGTTATATTTGACGATGTAGAGCAAATTGATGGTCAATAATTATAATATAAAGTTACTTTATCTCTATAATTTATTTAATTTTAAAATGTCTATCGTTAGGACTTCTAAGTGAATAATTATTATTTTTAAAATGTCAGATAAATGACAACTGTTAACTTTTAATTTATTGTGATCATTATTTTACCTAACAACTTGTGTAAAAAGATTGTTTTCTTAAAATATAAAGAGTGAAATAGAGAAATTAACAAAGGAGCAGAGTGAATTTTTCTACATGTTTTATAATTGAACAATGCTGAATTCAGGAGTAAAACGGCCAAATTCTGAAAATGCTGGGATTAAAATGCATTGAAAAGATTAAGAAAGGAGCTAAGATGAAATATTTCTCTTATCCAGGCGAGCGAAGAGCAACCATTCATGCGACAACGGACAACAACTGTTCGTTTTCTCTGAGATTCGTGCTACACAACGAGCACTGATAATTGATGGGCCTAATCAACCTTGGTCGGTCCGGGCCATCGTAGGCCTGCTTGAAGAGCTGGGCCTGGGCCAAACTAGGCTGCTCTGTCAGTCGGATCCGCCCGGTCGGATCCGACCGCAACCCTGGCCCAGGCCTATATTAATCTATTGTACATAGTTTTTACTCCACACTACAAAGGTTAATTTCACGACTCAAATTTATAATCATAAAATTACACAATAATAAGTTTACCATTCCATATCGGATCAAGCTAAATCCAACCCTGATTAACAAAAAGCACACTCTCCACTCAATATTTTTTTTATCACTCTAAAAATATTCCTTGTTTACTTTTCTTTTTAAACTAGTTCTTTCTTTTCTTTATGAAAGTTTGCAAAGGGCCACTTTGCTCCTCACTTATCATTAAACAATATTTCCATCATATTTCTTCCTAAATAAGTTTGCAACTTTACTACCACAATGAGGTTGACTTTCACTAGAGAAAATTAAAAACTAACTGTTAGTTAGAGAGATTAATTGCCTAATCTTTATCAATCAAACTAATCGCCCCACCCAAATGGCAAAAGCATTGGAGCAATTTGTGCTACTTTGCTCCCTACAACATCACAAAGGAAACCCCGCCACACCACAAAAGTGCCTTTTGCACTAAGCCCATGCATTGAAGCTTTTCTCTACTTTGTTTTTTGAAGAAAAATAAAATAAAATAAAATCTCAAACTTTTCTTTGTGAAAAAGTAGAATCACCTAATAAAATAGGGTTTAATTATAATTGATATGGAGAGTATTCCGGACCGGATCTATAATTAAAGTACTAAGTTTTGATGGCTCTTGTTTAATTTTGATTTAGGAAAGTGCAATTTTTAACATAAATTAGATTTTTTTTTTCCCGAAAGTGAGAGAGATCTTCACTTTGTTAGGCCTGAAATATTAAGGCCGTGAAGTAAGAGCAAACAAAGTTAAACTCTTCCTAGCTCGTTCGCCACTTCACGGGTTCATTGGGATTCTTGGAATCATGGAGGAGGGGCCTATACTTGAAAATTTTATCCTTTTTTTTTTTGAAAAGGAAAAATGAAAAAGAAAATTAAAGCTTCAAACTTTTCATTGTGAAAAAGTTGAATCACTTAAAAAAAAATAGTTTATTAAGTTTCGATAGTAAGTAAACTCGGATCAATATATAGCCAAATGGATGGCTCTTGGTTGATCTTGATTTAGGAAGATTCAATTTACCCTAAACTAGGGTTTGACTCAAGTTGTGCTCGGCCGAAAGTGAGGTCAAACCCCTTCTCGCTTGTACACCACTTCGCGGTTTCTTCAGTAGGATTCGGAATCGTGGAGGGGCCTACCCAACAGACATGCCATGTCGGCCTAATTGGAAGGTGACTCGGATGGTGCTACTAAAGGTGAGCAAATGGCATCTGCAACAGCAGAGCAAAGTGAATGAAAGCCCATTGCCCAATCTTGTGC
>JBBPFP010000118.1:6962779-6975763 GCA_037974795.1 Kaempferia galanga | reverse complement strand
TAAAATCTTGGTCTGCTGGCCTAAAATTCCTGAGACCCCCAGTCCACTTACCCGCTCAGCTTAACCGTGATTTACTCCCTCTGAAATCCTGTGGGGCCGAGCTCAGGGGGCCGTTGGGGTGGCGGATTCCACCTTTTGCCAGCATGTAATTATGACAACGTTTATTTATTTTCTTTCCTTAAGTAGCTGTAACAAATTACGATACCTAATTGTGGCAACTAACTGTCATAACAAATTGCGATAACTAGCGTTCTACCCGATCCTTCAATTTGCTTGCCTTCTATCTTCTTCGTCTGAATCTTCTGAGGAGGATTCATCCCACGTGGCTTGCAATGCTTTCTTCTTCTTGGTCTTCTTGGTGCTACTTTCCTTTTGATTTGGGCATTCATGTTTGAAGTGCCCATTCTTGTTGCATCCAAAGCAAGTGATTTTGGCCTTGGGATCGTTGGATGTCGACTTGATCATCTTTTGCATGTCTTTCTTTGTAAAATTTCTTTTTTTTCTTGGTGAACATTTTCTTTACCAGGTTCACCAATTGTTCCTCTTCATCATCTGATTCTGAGTCAGATTCTCTTTCTGGTTCAGACTTGAGCTTGACCTTTCCTTCTTTGGAGGTTCCTGCAAGGAAGACAATCCCTTTTTCGGACGGTTTGGAGTTAACTTGTTCGTGCAGTTCTAATTCACAAAACAATTCATCTAATTTTAATTTGGAAAGATTCTTCGAAACTTTATAGGCATCTACGATCGATGCCCACAGTGCGTTTCGAGGAAAAGCATTTAATGCATACCTTATTACGTCCCAGTTTTCCAGTTGATGACCAATTTGATGAAGACAGTTAAGGATGTCCTTTATCCTCGCATGCAGCTGAGTAGCTGTTTCTCCTTCCTACATTTTAATGTTAAGTAAGGAGTTAAGGAGGAGGTCTCGTCTTGTTACCTTTGAATCGTTGGTTCCCTCGTGCAATTCGACTAGCTTGTCCCACAATTCCTTTGCAGTGTCGCATGGCCCAATTCTGTTGAATTCTTCTTTTGTTAGCCTACATTGAATGGTGTTGAGGGCTTTGTTGTCAGTCTGTGCTTTCTTCTTTTGATCTGGGTTCCAATCTTCTGGTTTGAGGGGTATTTTGGTCACTTTTTCTATGGGCAGCTTGTAACCTTGTCGGATGGAGAACCATTGCTCGATGTCGGTCTTCAGGTACACCTCCATTCTCCTCTTCCAGTAAGGGAAGTCGTCTCCATTGAAGAGCGGGGGACGGGTAGTGTTGTAGCCTTCCGATTGAGCCATTTAGTCTTCCTGAGAAATAAACAAAACTATATTCCAAGACTTGGTCTTGGGGGAAGTAGTGTGAAAAGAGAGGGAAAGGAAATAGGCTTGAGTGGTGTTGCACCGACTTCAAGCAATTCGCAAAGCTCCGATACGAAAAATTTTTATTTAAAAAGGTAATTATACCAGTTCAAATATTTTGAAAAAGAATTTAAAAAGAAAAGAAATTCCCCCTGCATGGTTGGTGGTTGCACCAACTCAGAGCAAAACCTGCTCTGATATCAATTGTAGGATCATATAGACGCTAGGGGGGGTGAATAACGTCTTTTTTGCTTTTTCATAAAACAATAAAGTAAATACGCAGCGGAAATAAAAAGCGGAGGCACAGGTATCTTTTACTTCGTTCGGAGCCTTGATCGACTCATACTCGAAGGCCCATGGTTCTCCAAACTGTATCGCTGGGCAATCACTATAAGATCGATGAATTACAAGAAGTAATTACAAAATGCTAAAATAAAAATTTACCGACAATAATAGAAACTTAAACTGCAGCTTGGATGTCGGAGTAGCGTTTCGGCATCTTTGAGTCGTTTCTGGAGCAGCACACAGAAGGAGAACTTGCTTGAATTGTTGATTTGCAGCTGCCGGTCGACTCTTCTTATAGGATCCCTTCCGGGCGCTCGGACCTGGTCCGGGTGCCCCCGCTGTGGTCGACGTGGCACACCTTGGTCAAACTATATCTGCAGAGTTTATCCACCTACGGGCGCTCGGACCGTTGACGTGTACCGACCAACTACCGCATGCCACCTCAACACAGCTTCATCTGAGTTGGGGACCTCCCGGGCGCCCGGACCGTCCGTGCGCCCGAATCTTCTCCGGGTGCTTGGAATCCGTTTATCCAGGTTTTGAATTTCTGCACAAGTCCAGGTTAGTATACCAACTATAAACCTGTCAAATCGAGTTAGCACAATATTAAGTGTAATTTAAATATTAAGTGAATTTGACAGTCTCCAGACTGTCCGGTCATGACTTCGAGTTTCGCTGAAACCCTCGGTCGGACCGACGCTTATAGTTCCCTCAACGGGAAACATGTCCTCACCAAGTCACTCTCCTCCAGTGACTTACCTCATTTACCAGTTGTCGATTTCCTTGTCCGGGTCTTCTGACCCACCATGGCTTCTTGCCAGATCTCAACAGATCGGGACTTCAGCCAGTTGTCAACCCAACTGGACTTCCTGCCAAGTCTCAACCAACTTGGACTTCCTGCCAAGTCTCAACCAACTTGAACTTCAGCCTAGTGTCTGGTCCTTTAGACCCAACACGTTGAAATCCTACACACTTGGTAAACATATTAGATCACACAACAACTAACTTTAACCTTTTGTCATTCATCAAAACATGAGTTCGATCATTGATGCTAACTGCACCAACAAGCTCGACTTATAGATGTACAGTAATTTATATATTGTAGGTGCTTTTCCCTAGACTATTTCTGAAAAATCTGAATATACATCCTATGTTAATGGAAGAAAATAAAAGTTCTGATCAGCTATACATTCCCCAAGTTGATGATGATCAACAACCAAAAACTGGGATGAAATTTACGTCACTGGAAGAGACATTTTCGTTTTATAATCACTATGCACGAGCAACGGGAATTAGCGCAAGAATAAGCAATATCAGAAAAAATAAGAAAACTAATTAAGTATCTTGGAAAAAAATTTGTATGCTTTAAAAAATGGCATACAGATGGTCAATAGAATGTGCATATATAAGGTGATTAAATAAAAAAGACAAGAGCACGTGAGGAAGTTAGAATTCGATGTAAGTCAAAGATTTCATTAGTGAAGGAACAAGCTGAACCTAATTGAGTTATAACTAACTTCACTGAAAGTCATAACCATCCACTCTCCGGCCGAGCCAATGGGCCATGCGGCTCTGCTGATCCTTGTTGCGGTGTTGGTTGCACTGACTGGGCCCACAGATCAGGCAGTCTGACAGGTCGTTCATCTGAGCGAAGCTCCTGGCCATTCCGTCGCCTCCTCCATGAGGACCGGTGTGCAGGCCAGCCGACTGGGTCGTCGGCTCAATCGAGCGAAATACGCTCGGGTTGCTTGAGGTGACCGACATTGTCCTATGGCCTTCTGGCTGGCGGAGCCAACGGGTCGGGCGACTCTGTTTATCCTTACTGCGGTGTTGATTGCACTGACTGGACCCGCGAGTCAGGCAGTCTGACAGGCCCATGTCAACTGCCACGCTAGACTCCTTGTTGACCGCTCCGTTGGCTGCGCCTGGACTCGATGGGGCTCTTAACCCCTACCGCATCAACCAGCTGTAGATAATGTGATGTTCTCCAGAGGCTTGCTGATTTCTGTCGTACTTCTCTTTTTTAGAGGTAATAGTTTATACCATGCAGGACTATCAATAGGAGTACCCCTGAAATCATATCGACTTCTATCACGTCTCCTATTCTTTGTTCTAGAAGAAACTGGTTCAGGATGAGGATCCACTACAGGGTCGCTTGATTCGGCCAAGATGCCCTGATTCTCTATTATTTTAAGTAATTCTTTCACCATTTCTTTTAGTTGATTGTTCTCCATTGTTAGCTCCATGATTCTGTTTTCATTAATATTACATTTAGGGTATTCCCTGTTAGTTGCCCAACTGCCTTCAATATGATATACCGGTAATGCATCTAATGGAGTGGAGTATCATCTAGCTGAGGGAGATATTCTACTAATATTTTTTCATATAGGGTAGGGACTAGTTCAATAATAACCTATTAAATTATAAATAATTATTTAATATTTGCAATATGAAATTTGGTCATAGTCTTAGATATTTACCTGTTCAGGTGAGACTTGCTCCAACAAAGTTCTCACCTTACTAATATGGGAAGAAATCGACCTCCACCTATTTATTCTTGGCTCATCACTATTATATGGTTTTTCGATTGGGGCATGTTCCAAAAACTATGCCTACAACATTAGACGAAATCTTACATACATAATCATGTCCAACTAAAAATCATATTTACCATTGAAAAACAACTTACAGCTAAAAGTCCAGCAAATCCCTTGAGATATGAAACTGAACAGGTCGTATGGGATGTCAAACTTGATGCAAAAACATCTCCGATGATAGGTAATTAGGGAGCTATAAATTGATGAATCGCTTCAACCCAATTGAATCTACCTAGATTTTCAAAATCATCGACAATATCTATAAGACCTAAAGGGACCTTATATGTACTCGACGAAAATAAAACACAAACAAATATATACAAAATGTATAATTTATAAAATACTAAAATATCAGCATCTACTTCTACTCTAAGAGAATAGTGTTTAAGAACTCCTCAATTCTTGATCTAGTAGGTTCTTTTTTATGGGAGAAGTAAGCAAGAAAGAGGTCACCCGATGCATTTGTTGAGTTCATAGGAACCGAAGCACCTCTATCTGAAATACCAAGCAACAGAGATACATCTCTTCTAGTGAAAGCTACTTGGCACCTGAAAATTTAAATTGATTAGTTTTCTATTCACCACTTCCAACTCTCAAAACTAGAACATATACCTGAAAATATAAAGCTTTGCGCTGCTGAATCTCAACTTTAAAATATATTAACGAGTATACCACGAATTTGTTGAATATCTTGTATGTCCAAAAATACAGCAAAAGGGGACTGTTAATGATCATTTTGTGTTGATCATGTAAATGAACAGACCCACAATCTTGTTCTTTCATTGTTGGACGGCTAAAAAATCCATTAAAGTGACCTAACACACTAGTACATTATGATTTATGACCAACATCACCTGATGACTGGAATGCCATTATAAAATAACATTTTGTTACCTAAATAAACAAATGTATGTACGCAAACATTATTTTTATATAATTAGGCCAAACTCTATGATTAAGGCAAACCATCAAATAAAATCCAGCTATAATGTTGTGTCGTAGCCAGTTTTTACATACCAGCACAACGTTGTAGCTGGTTTCCAAAAACCAGCACCACGTTGTAGCTGGTTTGAAAAAAAAACTAGCTACAATGTGACCATTTGTTAAGGTAAATCATCAAATAAAATCTAGCTACAACGTTGGTCGTAGTTGGTTTTTACATAATAGCACCACGTTGTAGTTGGTTTGCAAAAACCAGCTACAATATGACCATTTGTTAAAACCTGATCATAGGATTTCCCTTCTTTGCAAAATACTAGTACGATAGTGCTAATTTTTGAAATTCAACACCTATGTGCTTATTTTTTAAAACCAGCACCATCATGTTTGGAAATAAAAAACTCAACTGCATCTTGCAAACGCGAGGGGTAAAAAAATATTGATAGGTTCTATTAAGGAAAACACTCAACATACCTTTGAAACTCCCGTGGAATGTGTCATTAAAAAACAAGTGCATAAACCAGCAAAGACCAGCAGAGAAGAGGAGGGAGTTGAGGAGTACAGATTGGACGACAACACTAATTCCAAACACGCGAGCTAATCTTCGAAGAAAGTGACCTGGGTCTAGGGTGGTCTGTGGCGGTGGAAGATAGTGCGATAGGTTCTGATGTATGGCTGTAGGGGAGCTTAAGAAGAGGGTTTAGGGCTTTGGTTTTGAAAACAGGGAGGTAAACATCTACGAAGAGAGACAACGAAATTTTGCCCGAGCGTTTAAAGCGAAGAAGACAATGCTGGATTTTTGTCCGAGTTAACGTGCCAAGTCGTGTGTCGCCCACAATCGCTCATTGAGAAGGGTAAAATTTATTATATATATATATACAGAAATTTTATCTTGTTCACCTTTATATATGGGCAAGAGCTCTAATAGCCTTGGCTAGGGGCCAACTATAGGTACATTTGTCATTTAGAATTAATAATGTTAACGAAACTTTAATTTTCATATTTTCTATTGTCCACTACACTCTTAGGGAACTACAAGGGATTTAGCTTTTGGGTTATTTTAATTTTTTTTTATATGTAAAACAATTTAGTTCTTTGTAAATTATAATTCCTGATTTCACCACTGATCATAGCGATCTCTGGGAACAATTAACTTGTCGTACACTCTCTTACATTTGTTCTTTGTGCATGCAGATCAAACCATGTTGTGCAGGTCCGACTAAACTTCGATAGCCACCAGGTTAGCAAACATTCACGTCATTACGTCTATCTTAGAATCCATCTTATTGAAGATTTCATAAGCATCAATGGCTATTAAAGGTTATCTAGCTATTAGCCAAGAAACTTGCAGCTCGCAAATGATAAGTGTAAGTTCCAACAAATTAGTCACCAAAATGCATGAATTGTATCTAGCTATTAATTAATATGCTAAAAACTAAAGAGTTTTGCACAATAATAAAAGGTCGAATAGGATAAAATTTTATCAATGTAGTGGTATTCAAACAATGGCATTCATTGTATGATTCAAACCCATTAACATTTAAAGTATTTATTATTTAACAAAGTGCGCACATGCATTCTTATAAATTACAAGTTAGTTATACTGAACCAATTAAGAGAAAGAAAACAATCGGTAGCTAAAATTTCATTTCAATGCAATTAGCAATGCTAGAAGATACTTGGAACAGAGACTCCTCCTCGGATGCTAATATAGCCTCGAACTGCTCCCTACTTGTGCGATTTCTCAACACTTGCAATCCCATCTCCTTTAAAGCCTCTGTCATCTCCTTCTGATTTAAGAGAAACCTTTCAAATGTCTCTTTGGGCATTCTTATTTGTAAATCAATTAGTTCTACTTTTGTAGAGTCATGGAGCAAGAGATCGTCTTCATTGGTGCTCTCTATATGCGTAGAATCTGCAAGTATATTAAATCTGGTATTGTTGTCATTGCACTTTCTGAGGAACTGGGTCAATATCTTCGTTGACGATCGATTTTTCAGAATGAAATCGAGGTTGAAGACGACGTACCTCTTTTCGAGGGCCGGATAAAAAAATTCATTGATTCCGTTTTCTGACGCTGGTCCCTGTCAATATAAGTAAATTTTGTTACGTATCAATCCAATCCAAGAGAGTATGCATGAAAATTAAGAAGGACAATGGATATATCTTCTTCTCTCACGTACGTTTGGGGTTTTGCTAGAATTCAGCGTGAGCCAAGCTTTTCGCTTTTTAAAAGCAGCTCCGAGAAGATTCATCAGTGCAACTGGAGGATCCGCAGGCGGATGGAGGGCGAGAAGGAATGACGCGTTCTGGACCTTGGGCGCTTCAATGCGCAGTTGGTTGACGACCTCGACGACGAGCGACTCAAGCTTGGGGCCGTGGATGTCGATGGCGTCGACGCGGTCGACGCCGTCAAGCAAATCAAGCAGGAATAGATGCTTGATGGAGGCGGAGTGGATGGTTAGGAATGAATGCTCTGGCCAACTGCAAAAGAGGAGTTGCAGAGTCTCGAGGAAGGGGCAGGAGGCGAAGAGGTTGCGCAGGAAATCATCGCAAAGGAAGCAAAATTCCATTTTGAGGGAGGTGAGGAGGGCGCAGCCCAAGGGCGAGAGGGGGCGTATTTCGACAGACACTCGGATGCTATCCAAGGAGAGACTCCTCAGCGACTTGATGCCGAAGAAGCCGCAGCAGCTGATTTTCAACCAATGCTCCATCGTGAAGTTTTGGAGGATGAGGTCTTGCACGCCCGCATTGGCGAGATGGTCAACGAGTAGCAGCTCGAGGGGTTTGGGTAAATAGGTGTATTCGTATGATCCGTCGTCGTCGCAAAAGACGACGCGGCATTGGCAGATCAGGGCACGGAGGCAGGTGAACTCTTGGTGGATGTGAGAGACGGCGTAGGGGAGCCCTAATTCGAGGCGGGAGACGGAGGGGATCTCGACTTCGAGGCGGAAGGCATCGAGTCGGGGGATGGAGGCGAGGAGGCGTCGGAAGCGGGAGCAGACGGCGGAGAGGGCGACGCGCTGCTTGACGGGGAGGAAGGAGAGGATGGAGACGAGGAGGTCGTCGTGGAGGGTAGTGAGGAGGTCGGGGTCCCGCGCTCTTGGCCGGCTCCTCCTGTACTGGTCCGTCATCGCACAGGCGTCGTCGGTCGTGATCTGATCAAGCTGTACGTCTCTGCCTGCCTTGTCTTGCGTCGCGATATATATATAAACGCGGTCGGGTCGGAATCGAGAAATCCGAAACGGCTAATTAAACAGTATCGTCCGTTCCCTAAAATTTCTCTGAAATTTTCAATAAATTTGTTAACTAATCCAATAAATATTTGATAGAAAAAATAAGATATTATTTATTGAAATATTAATTACGAATAAATCTTATGAGAATATTTTGTTATTAGATTTAGTTCATTATTTTTTATTTATTCATTATTAGATTTAGTTCATTGTTTTTTTATTTATTCATTTACATCATAAAAAAAAAGGGTCTCGGATGACAATTTGGGATTTAAAATTTAAAATTAAATTTAGAGATATAATTTAGAATTTAATATTTAGAATAAGAAAAAAGTAATTCAAGTATAAATCTTATGAAAGAAATAAGTATTATGTTGTATTGGCCGGCGGGCTGTAGTAGATTAATGATATTTACCTGACTAATTTTAGATATATGTGTTGACTAAGTCATCAAACATGCCACATGGCTTCTGCATTGACTGAGTCGGCCAATAGCCCCTGTCAATTCTACCACGTTATAAGCACCCCCTTAAGTCTTGTCAAAGGAGGGTATAGTCCACCTGACTAGACATTTGGTGCATCAACGACTCTAAGGTCCTTGACGCCAAGGTTCAAATGGCTAAGACGCAGGGAGAGAAGGAGAAGAGTAAGAGAGAGCAAATAGCGGTGGCAGTGGAGCACCTCTAGATAGACCTGGAAGGAAGAGCTACAATTTATATTACAAAATAAAATAAATGCAATCGAACTTCATATGCTAAAGGTGACTTTGTCCTGATCGATGAATGTATGTAAAAATTAAGTGAATTTGTCTCTAACAAAGGAAATATGTGTCCAATGCACGATAATATCCAAGTCGGGAGAGTAAGGGGTGACTTCATCACAGACGAAGGAAATAAAAGACGACTTAGTCCTTCTGAGACAGAGAAAATGTTGGAGGCAACTGTGTCCTGAATGAATAGAGGATATGTCAGAAGCGACTTCGTCTCCCCCAAGAAGAATTTGAGTGGTGACCCTATCCGTGATAGGAGAAATATCGAAGATGACTCTGTCTTTGGTAGATGAAATATAAGGTGACTCAGTGCATAAAATGTCGAAGGAGACTCTGTCTCCGACTGAAGATATGTCAAAAGTGATTCTATCTCAATCGGGAGGAGTTTGAGTGGAGACCCTAGTTATCTGAGATAGGGGAAATGTAGATGCGCCTCTATCACAAAAAAATGTATGTTATAGACAGCTCTGTCCTATATTGTGGGCCCGTCTTGACAAAGGAAAAGTGCATGGCTTAAGACAACCCATAGCGCTGCAATTTCTTTAACATCTTCCCATACTATGCCATTGGGAACACACCCATAGTGTAACTGATAAAAAATAGTTTGAATAGTAAACTTATTCGAAATGGATTAGGTAGTGATAACAGTGATTGCTACAAAATAAATGTCCCCGCCAGATTTGTTGCATTATTAAGTATATTAAGGTTAGAGAAACCAGCACACAATCATGGCGAGAATGGCTCCTTATCTGGGAGAATTTGCTGGAGAGTATATAGCATAACCCAATGCCTTGGGCACAACACCTTATTCCTGGAGAAGCTCAAGCAGTGCAGCAAGCATTTGCCAGGTTTCAGCACTATGATACAATTTTATTGGTATCAGAGCCGAGGTTTAAGCATGTTCAGATACTATGCTCTGATACAATTTTATTGTATCAGAGCATAGGTTTTACGATGCTTTGTCGGAGTTTTACGATGCCTTGGATAGTTTTACGATGCCTGTTTTGGCGTCTCGGTTTTCTATGGCGTATTTTTCCATCGAGATTCTCCGGATTTGGCGGAGTCGCGGATTGGTGTATTGTTCCGTTGTTATTCTTCGGATTTGGCGGAGTCGCGGATTGGTGTATTGTTCCGTTGTTATTCTCCGGATTTATCGGAGTCGTGGATTTGCGTGTTATTCCGTCGTGACTTTCCGGATTTATCGGAGTTACCGATTTGAGATATTTGGTTTCGATGCTTTGGTTTTCATGCCTCGTCTTCATGACGAGACTCTCCGAGATATTCCGAGCTATTGGTTTGCGATGCATCGATTTTCGGGTTACGGATTGTCGTGACATATTTGCTCGAATCGACTTGTTCGAGTTTGGGACTAGGCGGAGTGGGACAACATTAACACCGAGCTGTAGGATGTAAAGTATAAGTATTAACGAATAGGAATGTTTGCCTTATATAGATATTTATATTTTCAGTATGGCTCGTGGGCGTTCGACTTCTGCCCCTCACCGTGGTCCAGGACAACCACGGAAGAGACCTGTTGAGTCAGTTGTGCCGAAGCCAACTCATAAGTTCAGTCTTATTAGTTGCATTACTTCATGCTTGCCATTGTTTCCTCTATATCGTAGATTGGTTTACATTCTTGCTAATTGTATTCATTACTCTCTATCGTACGTCCTTAGGTTTAGCAACACAAAACCCAAACTCCATTTTCAAATAAACTTGATCTAGAATTTTCATGCGTCATCTACACTTGTTGGAAACGACCCGAGTAGCTCTATGCTATATTAATATAGAGGGGTTCAGTATTAATTTGAATTGCAACCGTTTAGTAAGGACGGCATGCCTGATTTATCAGTATTAAAGCATTTGATGAAAAGTTTAGCATGCATAAATTATCTAATAATTGAAGAAAAGATAGATAATACATAGATTATCTAATATTGATGATGCATAGATTATCTAAACTCAATTATTCAATTAAGCTCTTCCTCCTGAGCTCAATTTCCTGAGCTATCCACGTTGAGTTCTTTGAACTCTCCTTTTCTGAGCTCAATTTTTCTCATTTCTAAAGGTTGGGAAGTAAACTCCATCAACTTTGTTGATAACTCAATTCTCCTAACTTCCACTCTTAGCTTAATTTTGCAAGCTCTCCTCATAGAGGTACTACCACCTATGGGTTATTTGTCCACAAGTAGATATAGCCTACAAGCCTTACGTACAACGATCTCTTTAGTCATAACGATCATCTCTGATCAATAATGGTCGAACAACTGATATTAATGGAGGCTAATATAATTAAAGGTTATTTATATATATGATTAATGGCTGAAATGGTTGTAAGGTCCATAACTTTTAGTGATCATAATTTCCGCACATCTCTCTCACCTCATACCTGTAAACAGTGCAGTGCAGTGCATTTGTCATTTAGAGAATAATGTTAGCCCCACGGGTCGACACATTTACTATATGCATGTGTATTTGCGCTAATAGCTAGGTCTTGGGATTAAACCTTAGCAGTGTAAAATATCTTATTGGGTGCCTGACCTCCTACATGCAAAGGGTTATTACGTTAGGGCAACATGTCTTCTGTGTTTGACCTCCACCGTGCATTGGGTCAAATAGTCAAAACAACAACATTATTTGAACCTTAAGAAATTCTCCATGAGCATGCTTCAATGATTATAGTGACCATAGAAATGACTAGTGGTACAAAACTTTTGAAAGTCAACATTTATCTTGAAACTTGGCTCGGACACCATGGTTTATAACTGAGTGTTGGTTTTTAGAATTAGATTGATTTTGGTTCATGTCTGATTGTTAATTCATAATCTAGGTTGTTAAAGTTAATTGATTCAACCAATTTTGGGTTTTAGTATTTGATTTGTTGATATTATGATATAAAGAGATTGAGGATATTGTGCAAACTGCTCCAACTATGGGAAGTCAATAGTTGCATTGACAACATGGCATTCACAAAATGAGAGTGTTTCAATCGAGGAAAACTAAAAAACTCAAAATGACTGAAACTACAGAGGTAGATGGTGGGAAGAAAAGAAAATTTAGATCTGTTGTATGAGATCATTTAGAGACAAAGCTAATTGGAGGAAAATGGAAAGCTGTCTGCAATGATTCTCGCTGACAAAGCTAACAACAGGTCACTGTCTACACTACAATGGGACATGATCATGTTAAAGTTCAACTATATAATGCAAGTATTGTAAATGGTATTCGATATCATACAAGGTCCCGTGATTCTCGCAGACCTACTCGGGCATACCATCATCTAATGACAGTGACAATTTAGATTTTTTTAGAGTGTTGAAGGATGTTGTTCAATTATTTTACTCTTTTTGATATAAAGTACAATTATTCTGGTGTTAACGGTTCCAATGTAATAAAAAAAAATCAATAGTTGAAGGGTTTGGGCTCTTATCTATTGACACTTCTAAAACATAATACGCAAATGCCCCATTCATTTTGGCCAACCAAGCAAATGAAATTTATTATTTAAATTATATGAAGCGTGGAGGTCATTGGAAGGTAGTGCAAAAGATTCAACATCGAGAAATATATGAAGTAACTGAAGTTGATGAAATATCTGAAGAAATTGAATCTGGAAATAATTTCAATACTGAGGCTAACCAAGATAATTCTTCTAATGAAATAACTTTAGAAGTTGGTGAAGAATTAGTAATATCTCTAAGCCTTCAGGGCGCCCTAGTGTACTTCCAGGCGCCCTCAGGTGAGTCAAACCTCATCCCTAAAATTTTAGATCGCAAACGGCTCAAAAAGATGTTATGTTCCTCCAGGGCGCCC
>JBBPFP010000118.1:6866794-6879949 GCA_037974795.1 Kaempferia galanga | reverse complement strand
GGGAAAGAACCTCACTTCTCAAGTCAATTGAAATTTTCAGATCTTTTCTTTCTGCTTGGTCGACCTGTTTCGGTTGGTATCAGTCACTGGATCATTGTTTTCTGCTTGTGTAATCGGGTTTTGCAGTTGCATATGGTTTGCCATCTTGTTATTAGCACAAGTAATTATTATCCTTAATCTTGTATTAGTATCATTCATCTTTCTCCATTTCAAATGGATCATGATATTGTAGTAGCTTGCAGTTTCGTATCGCTTTATTTCCTTTTCTGGTATTCATATTATAGAGAGCTGTCGATTTGTATGCATGTTCTACAGTTGATCTTGTTTTAATTAGGCTGTGTAATTTGTTTTCATACTATCATAGAACTATCAAAAAAATTATCAATTAATAAATAATTTCAACCTATTTTTTTTTATGAAATATTCTTTTGTCGATTTATTATTTTAAATACTAATATCAACCTTATACATCTGGACATCAAGTCTCAAGTGCCATCTTTTATGCTACTATCTTAAGTTTTTCCAAAATTTCAAAAGATTATCTGGATTTCATTGTCAAAATTTTACGACGGCAAAGATGCAAACAATTTGATTAATTTATTTTAGATTCAAGGAAGCAATAAATTCGTGACCGCTAAGATTATTTCTGTAACCTAGACCGGAGTGCAGCAAGAAAATATTTTCTTTCGATTAATAAAAAGATTTGAAGGGTATATTTCTTTTTTAAAAAATGGCATTTTATTACATTTTTAAAAATGTACATACACATTGATAAGTTTTTTATTTTTTATTTTTTATTTTATTATTATTATTATTATTTAATGTTAGGAAGCGTGAAACTTTAATTCTATAAAATATGAATTTTTAAGAGTGAAATTCTTATAAAAAAGCTCTATAAATTTATATTAATAAAAAATAAAACCTGGGATTACTAATATACACATTGATAAAAAAAAAAGTTGAAGGTTTTAAAAATCGCAACCTTTTCTTTACACTTGACGAAGCGGCAAAAGGTCTAATTTTATAAATGGCATCAAATTACATGATTAGGCAAGCATATTATAAGTGTTGCTAATTAAATATAATATTATAAGTAACTGAAAATCCTGTCAAATTTTACTAAAATGTTTACTAAATTATATTTAGTTTGTTTACAAACTAAATTATACTCATTTACAATTTATGCACAAATCTAATTTAAAATTTATATGTAAAAGAGAGGGCGATCAGTGATTCCTGATCGACACCGGGTCGATGCCACTGAATGCACGCATGATGTCTGCTAAAACGTATATTATCACCAACCAATTAGGAGAGAACCAGGGAGTGAAAACTATTTAAATTGGTTCATGAACCAATAATCTTCTACAACAACAATCACACTCAAAAAACTTGATGAATACCAGGATGGCCTTCGCGATGACAATGCCACTGATGTTTTACTACATCTACGTTGGAGGAGCAAGACGGAAAATCTTCACTCACCGTCAGCCTAAGAATCAAACCGGAGCAGGCACTCCAATGGATCAGTTTCTACAGCAGAAGAAATCTCAACTCTAGTAACTGGTTTTGATAACCGGAGAATATGAACAAATGCCAAAACTGTACGCAGTCTAATTTGTTTCATATAAGGCTGTTAGTTATGTTAGAGGCTATTCAAGAGGGCAACTTCATGTATCTGAGAAGTCGATGGGCACACGAACAAATAGCTGGCCATGCCAGGTCACTACGGCAGATGTTTCATACGGGTCAATCCGTGTTGGCAGCCTTATTTCCTGCGAGAATTTGATATAAAACAAAGCCATGAAATGTGTGTCATTAACCAGGTTTGATCAAACAACAGATATAGATCATATTTTAGAAAAGGCCAATTGTTCTTATAGTTTCAGGCTCTGGTTTGTATTTCCTTACTCCCTTAAATGTTCTCACAAACACAGATAAGCAAATGTATGATCATCCAAAAACTAGGTCATGACCGAAACTAAGAACACAAATCTAACAGCCAAGTCAGCAATATTGGAGGAGATGGCTCAAATAGAGATCGCGAGAATTTAAAATGTATACTGACCTTTTTAAAAGGGGTCACACCCCATGGATTATCAGGATGTTTTGGCTGACCAGATATGGTCAAACGGCCTGAAGGGTATGACTGAACTTCAACCTGCACACATAAAAAAGTGCAAGACTACCTATCAAATATATATAGAGAAATGCAAAAAAAAACTACCTATCAAATATATAAAGAGAAGTGCAAAAAACTACCTATAAAATATATAAAGAGAAGTGCAAAAAAACTACCTATCAAATATATATAGAGAAGTGTAAAAAAACTAACTTTACAAATATTTGAGCAATGACCTCACACAAAAGACTAAGAATTTCAAATAGAAAATCTAAAAAGACTCCGGAAAGGTGAGAAGAATAGCATCCTGTACCTCTTCACATGAAAGCCCAGGAATTAGAGCATAGACTTCAAAGAACTCGTCCTGCAGTAGCCAGTATTAACAACAAAGAGCACATGATCACAATGGCTACTTATAAGTCATTTTTTAGTTAATCGCACCAAAGATCATGAGAAACAGATGATAAGCATGAACGTCCTTTCTTCTGAACATTTATCTTCACCCAGTCAGCAGGAGAACCAACATCAGCAACCATAACAACCCCTCTGCACAAAGAAAACCTAATATACCATCTTCTGAGCAAAGAACTAAGACTCTTGGATGATTCCAACGTAAATAAATCAGTATCTATAACTTTGGCCCAGAATGGATCAACTCCTATGAGAATTCTTTTGATTCTCAAATCAATTAAAGTTGTAACACACTAACTGCAAACACAAACTATAGTTAAGAGTAAACCAAATGCAATTATTGAGAGTGCACTCATTGCTATACACATCTTCGTTGCTGGCAAGTAACTCATACAAGATTGAATTGATCACTGGCATGGCAGAGAAACACATAGCATCATTTCCCTCTTTGAAAAGTATTCTAGTTCCCATCCTTGAAATTGGGAAACCAAGTGATTTTTCTGTTATTTGAATTGGATGCTGGCATGACAGAGCCATATAACAGTTTATTAGCATTATCATCTGAGTATCCATCATGGATGTTAATGGGAAAGGGTGACAAACTCTTATGAGTAGTTGGGGGCTATAATTAACCAATCTAATGCTCTAAAGTATGAAAAAAATTTGCTCACCACGTTAAAGGAAGACATTCTCACAGAAATGTAAAATGCAGCGTTAAGGGTATGTCACTCAGTAATTTCAAACTTGAAGCAAATAAACTGCAGATGTTTATGATATATTTTAGAAGGGCATGAAATCACCTCGGTTTCAGTTATCTAATAATTTCAGAACAACAAGCAACAAAGTGGAAGGCTACATTAATAGATTGATCTACAACTAAAGTCTGATGTGCAGGCAAAATAAAACAAAGGGAAATATATATAGAGTGTTCAGCAATGTTAAACATGAAGTTTCTAATAAACATGAAAAACAAAATTCATTCTAAAACAAACATAACTGCGTGTTAACAGGAGCTGTCATTGCATCTCTTCCAAATAGTTCTAGGGTAGGCGAAGGCTTTCTCTTCTTCAAGTCTAGATAGATGAGTAAATCGGAGAATCTTCTTTTCTTGAGGAAAGTGGATGACAAGAAGTAGGAACAAACCTTGTTTATCCTTCATAGAAAAGGGGGCGACATTCATGTCCTAGAAAAGGAAATGAGATAGTCAATATATGGAGGGGAAACATAAAAATGACAGAGAGTACCTTAGCCATTGGATCCCCAGCCTCCGTAGTATAAAGTAGCTGCTCAGTAAACCCTACCTGCACTGCTTGCGCTGCAGCATCCCCTTTTCCTCTAACAGAACCCGACGCTTGGTTTACACCCACCTGATTGTCATAGCTGACAAAACTGGAAAGATTTACAGTTTTGAATTCACCAGTTTGAATCTTGTGCTTCTCGTACTCAAAGAGTGCCTGCATATGGCGAAAAGTCAATAAAAAAATAGTGCAGCAAAAAATAATAATAATAATAGATGATTGTATTCTATCTAACACACATGAAAAATGAAGTAAATAAAAATTACTGCTAAAACATCATGACAAAATTCTATGATTGATGTTGCTTATACGGTACATAAAATATAATAATCTACCACAATCACTCTATCCTTCAGGGCCAATAGGTATGCAGAAAACATAAATCAAGGTACGAAATCTACACTTAGGGCATGTACCTAGTCCACACAAACCACTCAATTTGGGGCAATTTATGTGCACCGCTGATACCACACAAATCCTTCTCTTTCATGACTTTGTAAAAAAAAACCAAGAGAAGATGATCCAATTAACCAAAAAAAGGCATTTTGCATAGGGATTGTGATTCAAAGTGCAAAACAAGACATTATACAATTAGAAGCTAGAGTGACATTACGAACTTTGTAAACTGAAGCTAATGAAGGAAATAAGAGTAATATTTTAACCTCCCTCATATCAGCTGAAGTTACAACTATCTCCATAGATCTTGGAAATAAGATATGTACTTTAGGACATCAGACATCACTATATTCACCATAGAATATAAATCAATATAGGATGATAATACCAAGGATGGATGTCTGTGCTAGAGGAAATAATATATTACACAAGGGCAAACCATGAGAATGAAAAAAATTACCCAAAGTATAGACCTGAATAATCAATGTTAAACACCGCGTAGATTAAATGGGCGATGAGAACCCATTAATTTTTAATCCACAGCTTACCTAATATAACAAAGTAGTTCTGTGCAGACTTTGCCATAGAATGCAATATCCTACACATATAATGAGTTATGGAACTACCCTTTACATGGTAAATACTAATGATGATGCATCCATAGGAAATGAAATCAATAAAAACCTCATTGTTGAAAACTTCTATTATACATTCATGTACCTACACATAATAAGTAGTATTATTATGGAAGAAAACAAATACACATATCCAACTTGATGCAAACAAGTACTTGTGAAATCAAAAGTTACAAATATTAATATGCATCAATTTCATTGTGACGTGTAAGATTTAACATGCTCATTGCTCAGCCATTCTGTAGTAGATCCTGATACCAAAATAGATGACAAAATATCTACAAAACATGATGATCAAATATTTGATGTGCACATTAACCAAGTGCAGTTACCTTCTCATAAAAATTTCGAAATGCCCAAGCAATGGTTGTACAAGTCCTGCATTAAGGCATTCATTAATATAGTAGTGTCATCCCATAAGGGAAAAAAATGCTTTTATTGGTAGTGCAGCAACAACGAACTTCTGACAAAAAAAAACAATGTAGCTTTATTGTGGTACTTGTGGATCAGTACAAAAAAAAAAAAATTGTCATAAAAAAGGGATATTAAAATGAGCATACAAACATCTATGCTATTGACTTTTCAGCATTTCCTAGCATGAAAATAAACTAAACTAATAGTTTAGCTAAAAACAAAGAAATAACTAATTAATATGAAGATAAAAATTAAAATTCTGTACCATACTTTTAGGGGGAGAAATTATTAGAATTTTGGGGTCATACTTGTAATTATAAATGTTTAATGTCATCAATTAAATAAGTCATAAATTGTTGTGATCGAATTTGGAATTAATGAATATGACTTAAAAGTTTAATTGTTATGAATATAAAAGTTTGGATACCATGTGCAATTTCTAATTTGTTGATGGGTCAAATTAAAAATAAGTAAACTTAGGCTTCTATAAATAAGGGTTATGGTCCAATTTGCAATTAAGTTTTGTTCCGCAAAACTCTCTAGATATTAGGAAAGTATGAAGAATTGAATAGAGCTTAGGATTTTGTATTGAGATTTCTCAATCCAATTTTTCTAACAATAAGAAGTAGCAAAATAAGATACTTATCGTTATAGGTTGGCAGAGTCATTGCAATCACAGTAAAGATCACGAATAGGGAAAGGATGAATCTTGGAGACAAATAAGTAAGAGACGACAAATTCGCGGTCACTAAGACATGAAAAAGAAAGGCTTCGGGGTATAAGGCAGCGAACCTGTGCGCCGCAGCGTGCCTTCCAAGCTGACCCTCCTCGTTTCGGCCCCAAGCCCACAAGTCCCCTCTGGCGGTGACGGCGAGGGAGTGATAGTGTCCGGCGGCTACAGAGGCGACATCGGAGGGGAGAGACGGGACCCTGGTCGGCTCGTACCCGTCGGCGAGCGGCGTCGCGATGCCCAAGGCGCCGTTGCTGTTGTCCCCGAAGCTCCACACGGACGCCGCCCTCCGTGCGCCGCTACCATCAAGGGATCGGAGGAGTTCGGAGTGGGACGAGGCGGAGAAGTGAGATCGAAGATAGGTGGAGGCGCATCGCATGGTGTCGATTTCAAAGTACAAAAAAATTAAAAATTTGAAAATGTTTTGGACCTGAC
This sequence comes from Kaempferia galanga, assembly GCA_037974795.1. Classification (NCBI taxonomy): domain Eukaryota; kingdom Viridiplantae; phylum Streptophyta; class Magnoliopsida; order Zingiberales; family Zingiberaceae; genus Kaempferia; species Kaempferia galanga. Next base: position 6,873,508 of record JBBPFP010000118.1, on the reverse strand, counting down.
TGAAATATCGGGAATGTTCTTTAACTTCTGTTGGAAAGAGCTTTGCTTACGATAAACAAAGATGATGGATATTTTTTGAAATATGTTTAAAATTAGGGGGAGTATCAAAAATTTACAAATAGATTTTTAGAAAATAAAAAAAATAAAAAACACACTATATTATATTTATTATCTCTCAAAAATACCCTTATTTTAGGGTTATTGGAACTAGGAGTGCAAACAAATTAAACTAGTTCATGAGTTTTTCTAGTTTGACTTGAAAATTATTCAATTCGTATTTAAAATTATCAAATTTGAACCGAACTCGAACATATTCAATATTTCAAACCAAATTATAGTTCGAATATAATTGAATCAAGATTCAAACAATTCTAATCAAACTTGAGCTATAACTTTATTTCAAATCAAACTCAAGCCAAAATTATTTGTATTTTTAAGTTTCGAATATCATATATATTTTTCAAGTTCAAACTCAAATACCAATATTTTTATATAATCCAACTCAATTCGATTATAACCACTATTATCCCCCAAAAGCACAACAACAATGGAGCAACTCAAAATTCTCATCAATGCGGAGTATAATCGATTATACATAAGTTTACTTTGCATTGCAAGAAATCTCCACGACTCAAATTCATACCTATCAAATCACATGGCAAAAACTTTACTGTGTCAAACCTCCCCTTAACCAAAAGCACAGCAAAAAAGTTGACTAAAAATAGCAAACATCGATAGTAACCATAAGCCATATATAGAACAAGAAGAAACAATGAATGCTTAGCCTTTAATCTAAGACAAATAAGTGTACACTGGTTGGAGAGCAAGAACCGATCGCCATGGCCAGTACAAAAAAAACACCCTCACCATGCCTAGCTACAAATCATACCAATTTAGTGTTCTTAAATCGGTACACAACCTCTGTCTCACTTGCATCCAAGCTTGCGTCGAGGAACCCTAATGCTATAGAATCAGTGATATAGGAAGGCTTAATCCTAAGGCCTATGCATGCTTCTCCAAACCTACTGATGTTTGCGAGTAGATGGTAGGAAGAAAACCAAAGGCAAGAAGAAGATATTGTTAGCCATTTGGCGGATGAGGCCTCTGAAACGGTGCTAAAGGGAAGGTTTCCTGGTCAATTGGTGCTTGGGAATGGGGGTCACGACGATCAAAGATTATGCGTCCTCCACGACCAATCCTGCCTCGGAAGGTCGGTATGCCTGAAGCATCATCAATAGGCGGACGAGATGGCGGCATTATGCCAAAGGCAGCAAGCCTATCTGGATCCAGAGGTTTTGTGAAAAGCATGATCGGCTCGTCAGGATCCTGCAACATATTCATCGAGTTAATCCTTGATGAAATACCAAAGCGTTAGTGTTCAACTAATTCAAGTGTCCAAGATTGATAATAAACACAAATTAAGAAATTGTGATTGAAACTTTCTGCCAAACTGCAGATAAAAAACAAAACAATTCTTGAAAGCTAATGCATACCATCCTCTGTAGAAGTCCATCTGACATATATTGCTGTATTGATTCTCGCCTCATTAGCTCTTTGTGGACGGCCATAAAATTGGAATCTGCATAGTTTGGACGTGCATAATCGGCATCCATATCATCATCATCACTAGAAGTAAACTTGAATGATTCTGGAAAACCTGAGAGTGCTGTTCGGTCATCGACAAGCTGTGCCTCATGCTGAAACAAGTTTTAGTAAAGTCGGGAAACTCACGGAACAGTTGAACTAGGTAACATTGGAAAAAATGCCACTGCCCTTTTACAAGCAACCAATGATATACGGGTACAAACAAATATATGATATGAAAAAACTTATCATCGAAAAAATTATCAACACTTTCAAATAGAATACCAAAATACTTATGAATTATGATGTAACAACTTCAGGTTAAAAGGTAGTAGAGGTTTGAGGTTATTTCATATCAAAGACAGGAGCTGAAGCACAAGTATTTTCATGATATCGAGAAGACAATATAACAAGATGACATTAACTGCTGATTGCAGATTGAGGAGGATAGTTAAAGAAATTGTTAAGAGGTTACAAGCTCAGTATGACTGAGATAATGATCTGCGATAGATTAAATGGCATACATATATAGCTGTTGAAAGCTAATGGTTTTAGTCGATGTGGAAAGCCAAACCAGTAGATGTGGAAAGCCTTGCTACTCTAGAGGCAGTAAAATGTCAAACTACCTTCCACAGATCGCCAGAGGAGGAAAATCATAAAAATACATTCCAACTTTCCAGGCACAAATAATTGGATTAAAATGAAAAAGAATGCTGTGAAAGAAGGTTAATAAAAGCCTAGTCAGTGGAGGAGACCATAGAATTTTTCATCTTTTGTATGTACCTTGTACTTCAATTGAGCACGTTGGAGATTGACCATGCATTCCATGAACTCTCGCTTCTTCTCTTCTCTCTGAATATATATGCTAGTCATGAATCAATATTTTTTCATCAATGCACAGCTATAGATGAATGTGCAACTAGAAACCTTAATTACGGCTTCCACCACTCTCCTTGCCTGCTCCAAGCTACGCCTGACCTGAAATCAAATAGTTCCGTTCGCAATAATAAGTGGAGAACCAACATTGCTAAAACAAAGTTAATATAGACTAGAATGGAACTGAACGAGAGCAATTAGAATATGCAAGGACAGCAGCATCCCGAAAGGCCTAGAAAGTGATTATCATTCATATGGAAACAAAATTATTATCAGACCTTACATTAATATATTATCATTTGAGCTTCCCACGCCAGACAAAATTCAGCTCATCAATTTGTAGGAGAGAGAACAGTGTTATATGTAGAAAAGTGATGAGCTCGATAGAAATAGGTGATTTGGTTCTAGGAAAGTTTTTAAGCTTCAATAACTCAATTAAACTCCTTATTCCTGGCTAATACAAGTTACCATTTGCGATGAGTAAAGAAATGATTCTGACTGAGTCAACATGACAAACCAATTGGACCCTAAATTGTCTTCTGATTGTCGCAAAAAAGAGTTGCATATGTGCACTTTGTTGTTGAGCATTGACTCGTAAATGTTTTTTTTTTCCCACTTTCGGAGTTGGCAAAGCTGCTTATAGAGACAACTAGTGGGAAATGATTATTACAAACAAAACACTGATAAGTAGTGGTGCTTAAATTACATTAAGAGTGCAAACAATAAGATTCTTCTATATCATAAAACAAAGAATTAATAATCAATTTCAATCTCAAATGAGCAGCTACTTTCAAGCAAATTTTTAAGGAGCAAACACGCTTCATAGCCAAACAACACAAAAACCTTATGCATGCTGAGAAAAGATAGACTGGATGATGGATGCACATGTTGTCTTACATAAATTTCTTTTACCCTGCTTCAGGAAAAAAAATACAGCTTGATGATGATGATAATGGAAGAGTCCGCCAGACAACTCTTTGGGATAGAATACATAAATATATAGATGCCTTCGTATCAAACATCTTCAAATCTCATACTAATTTAAGATGAACCCAAAAATTAGGATCGGTCACGTCATAAAGACCTTAAGTGAAAATAGTGAAGATATTGATGAAATAGTCATGTATCTATTTTAGCTTTCAATGTCCAAACACCACCAAAGAAGAAAATTACAAGATCCATTTATATTAGCATAAATAGAGTGAGAAGTCAATTATGAATTCACCCATAAATGCCTGATAACTTTATTTTCAAGAAATAATGTTCCACTGAAAATGAAATGAAGCATTACCTGTCGAAGTTTTTCAAATGACTGAACATTGTTTTCCCTCCTTTGCATCTGAGAAACAGAAACTTCATGAATGTCAAGAATGTATATTTTTGGAATATTGATCTTCCAAAGAAAAGTTGCATGAAGATAAACAATTCTGACATAATGTTTGATAGGCCTACCCTTCTTGTATGGAGTCGGTGTGCCTTTTCCCTAGGTCTAAACACATTATATGGATTGGTATCATTAACCGGGGGAGGTGGCTGCACAACAGTAGAAATAGCCATGTTCAGGTTGATTATTTTTCAGAGAATTGCATCAAAGAAATACACACAATTGAGCCAGTATAATCAACATAAAGCACTATATCAAGGAAGAAAAAGGTTAATTATTAAACTTCTTCACAGAGAACTTCCTTAAAAGATCACACATATAATACTAGTTCCTCAAGGCATTGGGAGCAACAAAGGGACTGCAGTTTCAGGAATATGTCAGTGTCTGCTCTTGCAAGGAGTAACCTCCTTGTGTCAGCATGTCTGTTAGCATAGTCACAATTTATGTTTGATAACAAATGCAGATTTTTGTTTCTAAAGATGTCTTCTAAACATTTTGACCAATACTGTTACAAGATCAAAGCAATTTGTCTTATCCAGGTCAAGTCAATATAGAAACATATACTGTGGGAAAGAAACTATCAATTAAAATCGATACAGATCACTACTTAATAAAAGAGCTAACCTGCAAGTGACGCAAAATAGGTTTTTGCCACTGTTCCCGCTGCGAGAAAAGATTATAAATAAAAATAAAGGATCAATATAAAGCAATAGCAAATTCTGCAAATTCCAGTTAAAATGAACTATTTCACATTTTTGCAATACAGAGAAGGAAAGTTAGTGAACAAGATTATAAATAATGTTTTATCTACCACACAAATCGATCTGACAAAAATGCAAAATATCATCACTTAATAGTTAGTAGCATTCTGAAAAAGATTGTGCATATTGAATGATACCTTCGATTTCCAGTAATTATACACAGACTGCAAAATGCTGGAACGTACTGAAAGTGATTGCAAGGCCTGCAAATGTGCAAACTTTAGCAAGCCTGGCCCCTGAAATTTTTTCTTAGAAACTATGCATAAACTCACATTTCAGATTTTGAATATATGCACAAAAAATCACATCTTTTTTTCAAAGTTGGATAACTTTAAAATGTTAGCTTAAAAATGTCTCAAGTAAACAGGAAAAATTTACAAAATACTGACACAGTGTCGCCGTTGGGAACTTTTTTTCATTCATTTTTATAATCATGTGTGCAGTAAACCAAGTAACTGCAAAATAACTCACTCCTTCCACCTATGTCACCATATTATCATCTATTTCAATATCAGAATCCACACCAAACTGCACCCCTTCTTTGACAAGTTCGCTAATGTTTCTTCCCTTCCACCGCCCTCTGAACACCTCCTTCCATAACCCATCCCCAACTCGTGAAGATGTGAATAACTCAAGAGTTAAGGTCCTGTCCAACTTAGACTTGATTGGTCCAAGAACAGATGCTGACAAAGAACCATGTGCAAGCCAACTAGACATAATCCTATCCACACTCAAAAAAGTTTCCAAACCAACTATCAACAAGCCAACTAGACATAATCCTATCCACACTCAAAAAATTTCCAAACCAACTATCAACGAACAATCATAAGGAAGGAACATTAGCATTTTTTAGGTACTTGCAGTAAGTACATTCATTAAGGAAAAAAAAACTACATCAGCATAAAGGAATGTGCTAATCAACATATTCTCTGGCTGATGGAGAGATGCATAATCATAGAACAAGCTTGCAAACAAAAGAAGAAAAAAAATCCTTATGGTTGCCAAATAAGATTCCCTAATATTGTTTTCACTGATTAACCTCTGCTGCGGAATCGAGTTGCAAAAGAACAGGAATAGGAGCTCCAAATGTGGATGTTACGACTCCTGCTCTTTCTCGAGCTTTGTGATCCAAAATCTCTAACTTGAACAGCAGGGATTCAAACCTGGAATGAAGCATATAACACATGAAAAATAACAACAGAAAGGGAAAAAGCAACAAAAATAAGCCTCTTTAGGGGATTGCAAACACCTTCGCTTTTTGTACAAGAAGATATCTACTTTTAAAATGTAAAAGGAGGGGGGAATGTAATCCCAACTATGCAATTGAACGAGAGCGTTTGCATGCATATCCTTTGTTTGATTAATTTGCTACTTATTAAAAGATTAAGGGACTTTTTGATGCTAATCTTAATTGAAAATCAGATTTCAGACACTCAATGCATGGACTGGACTCCGCCTAGAAAATCAGAATTCTAGCAAAAGGAATTATTTTCCCATACTGAATGGAGAATAGTGATGCTCTAAATAATAATAATAATAATAATAAAAGTATATCTAGGATGTTATAATTGGATTTTTTTTTTTTTTTACTCAAACTAAAATTCTCAGTTAGAAACCAGATATCATTTTCAAAATTAAGTATCCGTGGTCAGTAAACATATAAGGAAATTTGATATCATTACTTTTCTAGTAAAAGAATCAATAAAAGTAATTGGATTTACTGGAACTAATATTCTTAACTAAAAAGGCAGACATCATATTGCTAAATTAAGCATAATAACATACTAAACGTAAAGGAAATACTAGGATTTCTTTCATTACTTTTCTGGTGATAGGATTTTCCTCTCATTGTCAAACTCTTCAAGCCAATCCTCGTCGTCATCATCCAAATCATACTCAACAAATTCGCCGATCTCAGCCCTGGCTGTAAAGAGCACAATACACACTTAATGTGTAGTGACAAAGTGAAGCCAATTTGTATGCCCTATTTTTAGTTATTACTATCCGAAAAAGGCGGTGTACCTCCTCTTCCGCGTATGTAACAAGTTGTTTGAGCAAAGGTGCGAGAATAATCTCTTTCGTACGTTTCCACAGTGCTGAATTGGGGAG
>JBBPFP010000118.1:6840853-6861240 GCA_037974795.1 Kaempferia galanga | reverse complement strand
AACACTTTGATTTCGGACCAGTAGTGGTGCTCCATAGGCCCTTGATTCTTTGTTGCTAAGAAGGTCTCAACTAAGTGCACAAAACTAGAGAGAACGAGATATAGCACATTGACAAAAAAAAGGGCAAAAAGAGAAGAAGACACCCATATTTAAAAGAAAAAGAAAGAAAATAGTAAAATTAAGATAGACAAGGTCAAAAATAAGAGAGAAGAAAAATTAAAGGAGTCAATAATTTATTATAATGTTAATAATAGTCCAATAAAAATATTTATATAATTTATCTACAAATGTGGTGTACAATCACATTAGTGTAGTTATGAAAAATAAAATGAACCATCATAATCATAATTACAATACTAAATATGATTCACATAACAAACTCTAATAGATTGGAACTAACGTCGTTAACGTTATTACTATATATTTTTGCTATAATTAGCACACGCTAGCTGCATGACCAGTTGTAGTTTAGGAAACAAAAAAGGCACACAGATCTGATCCATCTCATTCACTAGATTAGATTGTATTGCATGCCTAGATCGTAATCTTTGTACAAGAACTACGATCGCAAAACGATCGAGAAAGACCAGTACTGACATAAGATCATAATTAATTAATAAAGTTACCTGCAAGATTAAGATCGATCGAGCTAAGTCATGGCTGCTGCTTTGGCTGGAAGGGGGAGGGAACGACGTCCTGCAGGAGGCCACAGTCCAGCAGCTGAACCGGCGGCCGCCAGAGATTCAACTGCGAGGGCTGCATGCCGCCGTCTGCCATGCCGCTGAGCGCTCGCATTTGCTGCAGGAGGAGGCGGCTGCGGTGGTGGTGGAGGTGGATGAAGTTGGCCGCCGGGGCCGCTGCGGTGGAGAACAAAAGCTGCGGCGGAGGCGCCCCGGCGGCAGGTAGGTAGAGCCCTCGATGAGTGGCGGCGGGGCTCGGGTGGGTGTGCTTCCCTTCGTAGGTGGTGATCACGGTGGACGGGTCTTGGTACGATCTCTCCACTCTCTTCTTCACCGCGCAGTTGTGCGTCGTGCAACGGTAGTAACTTCTGCGACATGCGATCGATCAAAGATCAATTACATACAAAGTAGAATTAAGAGATGGATTGATCGGTGGAAGAGGGATATTTCATGTGGATAACCACGTACCTTGGGAAAGGGCTGTTTTTGACTGCCTTTTGGCCGTATTTTCTCCATCGATAGCCGTCTTCGAGATGATCCACCTCGCTCTTGGTCATGAAGGCGAAGCGAGGCTCCCTCTGCCTCTTTTCTCCCTTTTTCTTGGCCTTGGTCCTGCACCACGCACAGATCGAGTGAGTGAGAGCTATCGATTTTCGATATATAGTTTTCATCTCCGGCCGGATCTCTGTAATTTAATTCAGCTAGCGATCGAGAGAGCTAGCTAGTTCGATCGGTTTTGTTATAGCTAGCTAGCTATAGGCAACCGATCGAAATTGATCTTTACGTGCGTACGTACGTACGCTTTGAGCTGGGATTTATCGGCGTCGGTCGCTGCTGCTTTTGATCGCTCTTTCCGCCTCCCCTCGTTGAGCATCTCCTCCTCTGCGTCTTCCTCCAGCTTCACCCCTTCCGCCAAAGCCTCAGTTGTCGACGGCGACGCCGCCGAGCAGTTAGCCGACACCGGGGACGACGACGACGACGCGCCTCCAGTTGACGGAGTCGTGGCCGAGTGGATGGGGCCCCACTGGACGCCGCTGAACCCGACGTCTGGCTGCCAGCATGATTCGTCGAAAGGGTCGGCTAGGTAGTAGTCGTCGAAGGCGATGAGGTCCTGCAGGCTATCCGACACCAGATTCTGCCCGTTACTGGCCGGGAAAATCAACGAGAGATCTCTGTCGAGGGGGTCGTCGAAGAGCCCCCGGCCATCGCCGCCGGACATGGAGAAGTCGAGACGTCTCGACGGTGGTGGCGGAGAGTGGAGGAGAGCAGCCGAAGAGAGAAGCGAAGTGTGTGGGTTTACATCATAAGCTTCTCTATCTCTCTCTCTCTCATTTATCGAATTACGGACTCCATTAATCAATTATTAATATCAATAAGAATTTTAAAAAAATAAATAAAAACGCTGGAATACTCTGCGGTCAACAAGGAGAAGCTGTTTGTCAGTCAGCGGCCACCGGCCATCGGCGGTGGGTCACGTGGCCGGGTGGAGAGCGGGGCGAGCAACGGTCAAAAGAGTCGTAGATCTCTTCTTGGATTCTGATCCCACGTGTCGGTTAACCACACGTTCCCGCGGCCGTTTGGCCAACCGTGACGACACCGCGCGCATCACGCGATGTTGACCGCAACGTGCTAGGGACGAGCGAAATCTGCCAATCCGATCATCCTCCAAAAACAATCGATTGGAAGCCTAAAATTTAAGCATTCCATTTTAATTTATCTTTTCTAGAAACGGATTGAATAATTTAAATCATATTTTTTTAAATAACGAAAAAAAAACAATCATCCTTTTAATCTTACCAATTTATATATTAACCCAGCCACTATCTTCTTGACCATTTAAATGTGAAAATCAAATGGAATATATATATATTGGAGTCACCATTTTGATATTTGACGAGGGAGATGGGGTAAATAATTTTTAAGTGGATGGATGGATGAAAAGTCAACTAATATAGCCAATTGATCATAATTTGTCTTGATGTTCTAAATAATTGACTTGCATACATATGAAGTCGCCTCACACATGCATGTTTTTTATTTTTAAATTTTTTTGTTTTTAATTTTTGTTCTTCCCAAGACAAAACCTACAAACATACCTAAAACAAGAATCTTCGCATTTCATGAGAATGTGAGTAAGATCTAGAGTAAAATTTTTAGAGAGAATAGTTGATATGATTGATTTAAAAATATAATATTATGTAATTGTATGTTTCAATTTAAAAAAATTCTATAAATAAATATATCATAACTGAGGATCCAACCACAGATATAGATATCACGGATAACTTACACTATAATAATTTATTAAATTATCCCTTCAAAATTCAATTTTATTAAGGATAAAATTGGATAGGATTTTTTTATCTACTCCATCCAAAATTTAAAACAAAATTTTTAAATAAGATAGCTGATGCAATTGCTCTAAAAATCTAACTTTATGTGATTGTACGTTCCATTAAAAAAAACCCTATAAATAAATCTATAAGGATCTAATCACACATATCAGGGACAACTTACAATATAGTAATTTATTAAATTATCCCTTCAAAATTCAATTTTATCAAGGATAAAATTGGATAGAATTTTTTTTATCTACTCTATCCAAAATTTAAAATAAAGTCTTTAAATAAGATAGTTGATGCAATTGCTCTAAAAACCTAACTTTAAGTGATTGTACGTTCCATTTAAAAAAAATCTCTACAAATAAATATATAAGGATCCAACCACAGACATCAGGGACAACTTACAATATAGTAATTTATTAAATTATCCCTTCAAAATTTAATTTTATTAAGGATAAATTGAAAATTGTTCTCTAATATTGGACTAATCGGGTAAAAAAGAATAATTTAAGTATTATTTTTTTATATAACGAAAATAAACAACCATCCTTTTAATCTTACCAATTTATTAATTAACCCAAGCACTACCTTCTTAACCATATATATATATATATATTGGAGTCAACATTTTGATATTTGACGAGGGAGATGGGGTAATTAATTTTTAAGTGGATGGATGGATGCAATAAGTCAACTAATATAGCCAATCGATCACAATTTGTCTTGATCTTCTAAATAATTAAACTTGAAAACAATTGACTTGCATACAAATGAAGTCGCCTCACCCATGCATGCTTTTTATTTTTAAATTTTTTTTTTTATTTTTTTAGTTTTTGTTCTTCCCAAGACAAGACCTACAAATATGCCTACAACAAGCATCTTCACATTTCACAAGAATGTTTGGTGAGCAAACAATTGCAATTCATAAGCAATGAAGATGGGAAATTTTATGTTAAAAGAACAAAAAATTATTAGAGAGTTGAATATCAGGAAAGAAAGATATCATGATTTCATGCATAAGTTATTCAAACAGAAGAAGGTTTATAATTCCTAGGCATAAATATAAATATTAAAAATTAGAGAAGAAGAAAATTGAAAAGCATAATCACGAAAATGGCAGAAGATAATAGCAAAGTTGACAGGAGAAGACTAACCACTTGAATCAAGTTCCTTTGCTAATTCTTGACACTTTAATCAACTTTTGGACAAAATCAAAAGAAGGTGCTGTGGAGAAATCTCAAGGATCTCAGAGAGATTAGTTAGAGAGCTTGAGATTGTTGACCAGAAAAATTAACAAGTCAAACTGTTGTTTGCTCAAAGATTAATTTAAGTGCCTCTCCAATGCAAGGTTTGTATAAGATTTCTAAAATTAAAAAATCTCAATAAAAAAGTTTTAACCATTGTAGAAATAGAGTTTGATATTTGCAGTTCAAGAGTAGGTTTTAACTATTGGAGATGTTTTAATAGGTTTTTAAAATATTGATGTGATATAATGTGATATATTGGGATCGTAAAAAAAACTTTTGTAAAACTCTAACTATTGGGGATGCTCTAACTGGCTGTTGGATTTAGTGAGTCTGTGAATTTTCAGCAAGAAAATTTGTGTTTTTTATTTTACCTTTCCTTCCATTCCATGCTTTTCCCAACTGGGACCTGATTCAAAAAAGACTGATTCCAATAGCTCGAACTATGAATTCTTCCTCTTCCATTTCTTGTTCAGAGAATTATTAGCTGCCTGTCATTTTTTTTTTTCTCAAACGGATTTCTTGACATAAAGTTTCACCTCTTACAACGATCTCATGCAATTTTTCTGTGAATCTGAAGACTGGACTTGGTCTGAATTTCTAGAGCCTTGGACCATAAATTCAATAAAATTCCCACAGTGCATCCATGTCTGATAGTGTCAAAGGCATCAAGTGGAGAAAACTTGGAGAAAAAACTTAAACAAAGATGTCTTTCATCTTTTTCTTCATTCAAAAGGTGTCATATGCATAGAAGACCGCACCCACATCCACTAGGTCAAAGGATGACCCTTCTGCCAAGGTCTTTTTGATCAAAGTCTTCATTACTTTTTATGAATTGTTAGCACACTATAAAACATATAATCAAGCATTACATGATATATAATATGTAGCAGGTGATGCCATTTCCAACCTGAAGTTGCTTTTGACTTCTCTCCTCTTGAGAGCTTCAAGGAGGTTTTAAATAAACATATTGTTCCCATAAACTATCCTCCAGTGATTTCACACTTGGTGCTTGTCGAATGATTAACCTGTGAAGCTAATGGAAACAAAGGAAGCCCCCACTTCACATGGGAGACATAATACAGAGGGATTCTTGAAGTAATTTCGCTCAGACAAACAATTCAGTCATGGAGAACGAGTCAATTTCCACTGTAATGCCAGAAGCCAGCATGCAGTGGCCCCTATGCCATCACTCACTGCCTTTTGTTTGATAATTTAAACATCTGCTCATCAACTCAGTTCACAATTGACAAACAACACTCATTCATTGCTAGGACATCGAAACAGTATCTGTGTTGGATTGGTGCAATCCTTGCTGATAAAAGTAGCATGTCCTTGGAGCAAACAAGAGCATTGCAGAGAGAAAACATTAGCATCCAGTATCTGAAGGGCAGTGAGCAATATGCACCATGGCAAGTTCCTGAAACACTGCATGCCATGCATGCAAATTTTTTCACTCCCTGTCCATGATTAAAGCACTGCTCTAACTTGTTCTAAGATTAAAATTTTCTGTCTCTTCTGTGACATGGTGACAGTGTCATGAGCAAGCTTCTGATGAGAGCTCTGGACATGCACTAATGGAGGGCAAAGGTGAAGACATTTCTTTCAGCATGGATTGCGGTACTGCACACATTGTGTGGGAGAGGAACAAGTATGATCAGTTTACTGATGTCCTCCTGCCTTGATAACTGTGCTGTCAGCGAGAACAACAAGTCTCTTAAATCTAGAATTAAAGTTGCATGCAGTGAGAACTTGTCTTGGAGCAACCTTGCAAAGCTGCATACACACTTCAGTTGGGGGCTGCCAAGCTGCCTCAGATCTGTGACCACAGAAATGTTAAGGATAAAAAAAAGGAGGCTCCACTTTCAAGCGAAAAGTAGAAAAGAACAAAAAGTAAAGATGTGGGAAACAGGATCTAATCTACATATAATTGAAGGGAGAAGAACTTTGAAGAATGCTATACATTCTGCTCGAATAATATCAGTTTGCTCAGTTGATAGGATTATGATGTGCATTCTGTTGTATGCTTGCTTGAAAAGTGGCATGCACTATACTGATCCTAAAGAAGGGAAAAAGAAGTTTTCCAAAGTGGCGATGTAGTTGGGTTTCTGCAACTAGTTTCTATGATGGATTTTGTGAATTAGAAGATTATTATTATTATTCAAGTTTTGTTATGTTTCCTTAGATCTACCGTTCCAAATTAGTAAACAACAAATAACATTATTATTAGTTGGGTCATGCAAACCAGTGAGCAGTTGGAATGATGATATTGGTCAAACCAAGCGAGTAGGGAAATCATGACAGCTAGACTAAGTCAAACAAAATATTTAAGTGAAGATATTATTTACATTTTGAATAATTTATGTCCCTATTTTTGTATAACATTTTTATTTTTATTGATAAATATAAGAATAACAATTTCTTATGTATTACACTTCACGAATAGATTAAGGAAATTTTTTCAATATTTTATTTTTTATATATTTTACTTTCTATAAATAGTCATTATTTTTTTTATATTTCATTATGGAACCAAATGCACCACAAGAGAATGAATGTAATTTAATCTAAAAAAAGGTGTAAAAAAGGAATTACATTAATTTCTCTCATCCAGTTCCATGTTATCTCATTTGTTAGAAAAAGAAGTCACTAACCGTGCTATTTGTGTTTGTGCAATGAATGTAAACCTTATTTACCTCTATATCTGTCCATATGAATAAAAATATAATCAAACGATTAGATAACAGTAGTTGTTCAATCTAATAATAAGTCAGTTAACTTTTGGCAAAAAGCTAGGGGTTTAAATTTGTATATAACAATAAATTCAGTTAGCCTCATTGATTATGGATGGCCGGTCTAGCTCTACGGAAGTATCCCACCGACCACCAGGATAAATCGGGAAGCACTCGCGGCAGACAGCCCAGAAGCAAAACTTCATTTAGTTGCAAGTCCCATCAAATTCGTATATAACAATACTATTTAGAGTGGTTTAATGTTGTCGCATCCACATTAAACAGGAAATAATCTCACATCTAGTGTAGTAGCATGGGAACACCTCTCGATTTATATAAAAAAAACTTTAAACAGCTAGACAAAATTAAATGAAAGGAGAGAGGGGAGAAAAGAAGAGGATATCCCTCTTGCCCACCCAAGCTACTCCACCATGGTTACTCAATGGAAAATGTGAGGGGAAGAGGCAGGAAGTGACAAAAAATATTACATAAACATTGGAACTTCATGTGTAATTTTGTGTCTTTTCTGCATCTCAAATATTTCATTCAAGTAATTAAAGTCTCAATGTGCAAGCTTTATTTGTCAAGAATTTATCTTTAAGGTGTTAAGCGTTCATCTCAGCCATTACAATAGATCTTAAAACTTTAAGGTGATAGACTATGGAGGATATTCTTATTCAGTCTAATTGAACTTATAATTAAATGCATGCATGATATGAACATAGAAAGAAATAGCTTCCTCATAACTCTTTCTCAACAAGTTATCCACAGAGATTACATCAATTAAGAGCAAAGAAATTGGGTGTAGTATCTTTGTTGATGTCCCGGACTGTATCCTTCCTTTAAACTGGTATTTGTCTGCAACTTTCTTAATCTATTTCTAAAAAACATTCAGGATTCCAAACATTGTCGAACATGCAGTAGGTGTAAAATATCACTATTTTGACTTAAATTGCCTCCATCAATTTTATATAGAGAACTTTAATTGCAGGCCATGCAAAAAATGATGTGTGTCTACAGGGAACTGGAAAGAATAAGAAAAATGGGAACATCTTTAAGAGTTGGAAATGACTTCAAAAATAATAATTCTCCTTGTGTTTTTGCACAAAGGCAAGAGAAACTACTACTCTGGAGAAAGAGGAATATTTACAAGAGCGTGCTTCATATCAAAATGATGTAAATCACATGAATAACAAGAAACTCTAGAAACCAAAAATTATGGAACCACTTCCTCCTAATTCCATGCTTCACACACTAATTTGCAGAAAGTGTATTTAAATAAATGTGATCAATAAATTTGTTACCTCCAATTTCAACTGCTGAGTTGCATGTTTTAGTTGCTATGACTGCCAAGGATTTGGTCTGACAAGCTGTGGAAAAGGTGGCCTCACACCAGAGCAAAGAGGAGAGAGATAAACAAGAAGAACATAAATCATTACCTCTGCTCACTTTGTATTGAAAATAGCCACTCGTGCATTGCATGTTCACGTGTTTCACTGGAAGACATCCATGTCTATTTAGTTCACTGTAAAGCTTGTTATGGCATTTTTAATCCATCTTTTAATCATTTATAATTATAGCTGAGTACCTGAAACAGTTATTGTATTGATCCTGTTTTATAATGAATGGCCTTCCTGCAGAAAAAGTCACCCATCCTTTCTACCAAAATGAACATTTTTACTAAAACTAGTTCTATAACCTTGAAAATGCTCAACTAGTTCTAGAACTCCATCTGAAAGGATTTTTTGATAAAGGAGATCTCAAGAGTGCAATTATCTTCCCAAACCTTCCAACAAAATTTTCAACCAAATAAAACCTATTAGTGCCTATCTGATATTGGAGAGATAATGCAACTCATTTGCAGGGATGATGCGCCCCTGATTCTCCATCTTCACTAACAAATCATTGTGTCCCTTAGGAGGTGAAAAAAACATCAAACTGTTCGTAGTTGTTCTAACAATGAACTATAAGCTAATATCTCCAAACAGAGGGCAATGAACTCACTCAGCAAAGCCTTGAAATATAAGGATTGGGTGTCCACATTGCCAAGGATATTCTCATCATGGACTCGAAAAAGTGTGAAGCTCCAATTTAAAAAGAAGTGTGAAGCTCCAAATTCATGGACCAATTTGTCAGCAACAGTGATTGACTAATTGGATATTGTCTTTGGCAGCAAATTTAATTTAATGAATGACAACTCCTAAAAGCATTCTATATGTTTCATGCTTTTTCCCAAACTAGATTAGAGATTTGATGAGACTGGGATTAATTATCCTTGCACAATTTATTGACCAATCTTTTGAGTCGCTGCCTTATTACCCACGCTCATGATACATGATACTTTGTGCATGGTTGATGGTGTTGGTGTTGCAAGGTAGCAAATATAGTTCCATATTGAAAACACATAGAAAAGTTTATGAGTTTATAAGAGAAAGATATCTTCATTGGTATGAGAGCTTTTAGGTAGAACTCAAAAATAAAATTATGAGGGATTAGACCCAAAGTGAACAATATCATACTATTATAGAGATATGTGAATTCTTTTAGACCCAACAATTGGTATCAAAGCCCGGACTACTAAAAGATCGAACCGCCGATTGTGCACAAGAGTTATGGTCTAATCGAGCCATGTGAGTATAATATTGACCTCAAACAAAGGAAGTGGAAGCTCCCATGTCTGAATTAAAAGGACCAGACACTAGACAAAAAGTCGTAGTTGCGACTAGGCAAGGCCTAGTAGGTCGGTTGAACCGAGAGGCAGAAAGTCCTAGTTACTACTAGGCAAGGAAGTCTTAGCAAGTCAATTGGACCGAGCGGCAGAAAGACCTAGTGGATCGAGAATCAAACGTCAAACGGATAGTTTTTCCACTTGGGAAAGTTCTGTGGTCCTTCGTTTAAGGGGGTAATTGTTAGGGTTATAAAGCTGTAAATATAGTCCCACATCAAGAACACATGGGAAAGATCATAAAGTTTATAAAAGAAAGATATTTCCATTGGTATGAGATCTTTTGAATAAAACCCACAAATAAAACTACGAGAGATTAAGCCCAAAATGGAAAATATCATACCATTACGGAGATATATGAAAATTCTTATGGACCCAATAAATGATTCTAAAGAGATGACACAATTTTTCCATAACTGAAAAAGCTAATAAAATCACATTGGAATACCTCACGCCTCATAAATATATGATCCCTTAGAATAACTTTTTTTCACTTTATTTGCCAAACATCATGTAAAAAGAAGCAATGCATCAGAATGTGAAGCGCACTTATTCCTACAACAGGTGTCAAATTTCATGAGATGTTGACTTTTCCAGCAGAGACAAAGTGCCTCCTCAAGAAAAACAAGTGCCAAGTTTCACCCTAGAGATGGATAAAACTTAGGACAACAATATTAAATATCAAAATAAAGTTTAAATAATTTCTTGAAAACTTAGACACATTATTTCAAAATAAGAGTGCTGGCTTACCAGTATCCATTGGGTAGAGCACCAAGGTTCTTGCTCTTTCAAAAACATATTTCTGTGTATTTAGTATCAAAAATCTGGTACAGCATGAATTTGTTAACAAAATTAGATATGATTGACAAAATACTCATTTGAAGAGGTTAATCTTGGCAATCCTCAAAATAAGAAGGCCTGCAGAGATGCTCAATGGCATAAATCAGTTTCCTCCTTGGCCCAACTGCATTTGCACCCATATCTTTGAGTTTGTCCATTGTAAGATTGACTAACTGATAGATTCCCACCTTTTCCCTCTCAAAAATACAAATGAAACGCTCAAGCCCTTGAGATAGCAGCCAGGTTCTGAGCCCACCTAATAGCTGGAGCTTTCTCTCAAGGTTCAATGCACGCAATTTGTAATCCACGACATTTGATCTAACAACTGGTAGCCTCCTTAGACTTGCTGCAATTTTGTGAGAGGGCATCATTGTGTGCTTTTCGAAGTGAGCCACAATGTTTCTGTTTTGCAGACCTTGAGTTATTGGTTCACGTTGCATCAAAGGTATCCTGTACAAATGATCAAGACTGTTGTCCATAATCCTCTTGTTCCAATTTCCACTTGCAATTGAAGGATCAAGATTTTTGTTCCTCCTCAGATATCTTGATTTCCCTGGATTAGCTTGTACTTGAGAAGGTTTCTGAAATTCATCCTTGATCATATGTTGATTGTCTGATAATTTTGTAGAAGGTCGAGAGCTCTTTCTGTTTGAAATCCTTTTAGCCCTTCTCTTAGGACTACCCGAGATTTGGATATTTCTTCTTGACTTGGTAGATTTTACCTTAGGAACCACAGATTGAGATTCTTCAGCTGGAGGAACCAAAATTATAATTCTACGTTTTTTAACTACCACCCACTCTTCCTTCATTGCCTCATCATCGAAAACAGAGCTTGATAGGTCCATTGAACCACTCATGGATGGTCCTTATCTGCTGCTGATGTTGCAAAAAGACATGGATTTTATCTGGTGTACAAAATAGCACATCTTGTAATCAAACAAGACCTGCTAGGAAAATTGGGGTAGCCAAAATCATTACAAAGAATCATAAGAGAATTTTGAAGAATATCCCTGTAATACGAATAGAAGAAAAAAGAAAAATAACTCTACCATAATACAAGAATGCCAGCAATAGTCTAGAATAAAAGAAAATATTATAAAACTATTAAGCAGAATAAAAGGTTGCAGGCCACCAAATTTATATTCTCAAAAGTAAATCCAACCTCATGAGTAATGAAACCAAGCCCATTGGATCTGAGACAAAAGTTCAACTATGTTGCAATTGGAATATTTCATCTTTTTCCTTTTTCTCTTGCAAATAAAAACCTATTATATGAACATTTTATTTTGTGAAAAATGTACTTTGACAAGTCTCAGCATCTTTTATGATTCCATCTTTCTGTGAAAAATTTTCCATGTTAATGGCTTAGATTGTCACACAAAGTTGGTAAGAAAGTCACTATTTTGTTTCATGGCATAACATAAACATTGAACTAAAAAAATTCCTCAAAATGAACAATTCAAGGTACAATTGAAGATTCTCCACTATATAATATTTAACTAATAAAGAACCTGGTGGTCAACTCTTCAAAATAAGAGACTGGTGACTCAATAAATGTGATTTAACTGATTGAAGCCTTCTTTTACAAGGGGGAAAGCTGCACTTAGGGGATTGGACACCGGGATGGATGAGAACTGGAAAGAGCACCATTGCAGCTAGATCCTCGCTTTAGGAAAAGAATTCGGCCAGAGTGGCCCTACCACGAATGACTGAGGTATGCCATGGAGGAAGACTTATAGCATGCCGTGAAGAACTACAACAGTGCTACCTTGGATAGAAGAGGCTTGACCAGACTCCAAAGTTGAAACTGATAATAATATAGAATGAATCCATATCCCTTTGATCCCACTAGAGATCACCATGTTCACAGAAAGCTACAAGTCTTCCCACAATATTTAACATTTATGTTATGCCAGGGCATCCTTTTAATTTCTGAGTGAATTTGGAGACAAAGATATTCTACCTTATCCCATTTTTGCTTATAAATATATTTCTTTTACACAATAACAAGCTTTATAGGCACCAAAATTCATACAATATCCAAGAACCTTAATTAATCAAAAATGCTAGTGTCATAACTAAGATGACAATTTTATGCTCTTTTCTTCTGAATCCTTAACCACAGGCCCATCTAGCATTTATGCGCAGATAGAGAAATCTTTTACCTGATCATGTAAATCCAACTTTATACACAGAGCTTCGGTTATGTGTCCTAATTGAGAATTAGATATGGTTAGCTAAAATCTTATTTGTATAACATTCATTATAAAACTGAATCTCACCCCATATTTTAGTAAGAGCCGCTGGAATTATTTTACAATCATTGATAAAGGAAAAAGAGTCTAATTAAGTAAATTGAGATATGGAGAATAAAGAACATCTGGTAGTAAACAAAAGAGAGATTCAATTATAATACTGAAATATTCAATCAACCTTGCTTCTAGAGTAATTGGCACAGATCATTTCTTCATTCAAAATGAGGGCGTTGATGATGGCATTGTGATTTGATTTATCCAAAAAGAGAATGATGAGAAGCTTCTTCTATATGCAAAGAGGAAGGATAATGCATCTTACACAATCAAAGAAGAAGAGAAGATGCTTCAGGGATCCAAGTAGGAGAATTTGCTTTGTCGAACGAATAGCTAAACATGTAGGGATGATTCTCTAGCAATCCATGTGAAGGAAGAAATTTATGAATACAATTCGCACCTTCAGTGTGATAGAAATCAGCAAGATGTGTGATCTAAAAAACAATGACTCCACATCTCATCACCATGAGGTGAGCAAGGAGGGGAAGATGAACCTGATAGGCAACAACAAGGCATAGAGGAGAAGCATAGCTTAGGGTTTCAAAAGTTGGGTTGAAATTTGAGGATTAGGTTACAAACAATGAGCAGGACGGACTATGTGTCAATTTGATTCTGAGAACCAACTCTTTCTCATTAAAAATGTAAAAGTGATTACTAATTATCAAACTGTTTTGAAACTCGGTGGGGATTGAACAGTCAACCTCTGCTACATCTTTTACAATTCAATTACTAGGATGAATTTATCATTTCAACCAGACTGGATTGGCTTCTGATTCCTGGATTAATCAGTTAAATGCCTGATCTAGTCCAATGTTCTAAACACTGACTATTGGTGCAAGTTTGGGCAATTGACCTTAAATAAAATACTTTGATGTTGCAGAAGCATTCAGTAATATAAGATCAAATCATAAGTGCTGCAAATAAACATCTGGATAACCTTTTAGCATAAACATTTGAAAATTGAGGCATTGTTAAACAGTAGCAAAAGCAGGATGACATGTTGATTATGACATAATATAGGTATTGATAAAATGAGTTCATCCCTACAAATAGTATCAAATAATGGATCAAGTGGCAGTGATAAAGAATATTAATTTTGACAAAATCCAAATATCATCATTTCCATCAAACAATTATGTTGTATTTTCAATTTGTAGTATAATTCATCATAGTTACATTTCCCGCACACTGTCACTGATAGTTCATACTTAATACGATCTGGGACATCAAAAAAAGGAAGTTGAAAGTCACTCACATAATGGTTAAAACTGTAATGTCAAGCACAACTAATTTTTCATAGCAAAATTCTGAAAGACACTCTCATAATAGTTAAGACTGTAATGCCATTACATAAACTTCTGATAGCACTGCATGCTATATGATAAGCAGACAAAGAACCATCAGCTTAATAAATTAAACTACCCTATACACAATGAAATTTAAAGCATGGGCAAGCAGAAAAAGGAATCCTACATAGAAAAAAAAAATTCATATAATTTGTTCTGGGTTTAACATTAGGAACCAAGTTGAGACATAATAATAAATGAGTCTGAATTGCTGCCAGAATTTTAGATAGCGTACAGATCTGCATATTCGGTTGCCTCTTGTCTCCATTTTCAAATATAATTTTTTAACATAAACTTTTTCCTCTGGCAATTGGCCACAAGGCGCACCTAAAGTTCGGAATTGACCAAAAGGCAACCCAAACTTTGAAAATGCCCAAAAGGCACGCCTTTTCCCCATTTTACCCCTCTGCTAAATATGATTCTTTCCTCTTTTCTCTTTTCTCTTTTCTCTTTCCTCTCTCTTATACCTGCAATCTCTCTTCTCTTTCCTCTCCCTTTTACGTGCATGCATAACTATTGTGGTGATGATTTTTGAAAATCAATACCATAGATAAATTACATTATCTTTCGGCACTACCAAGTGCCTGATTTCTCGAAGACCAAACCACATTTTAGCTGATTTTTTTAATAACATTTTAACACCTCCGGAGAAGCTGAAATAAGCAATGGCGGGGACTGTTGGACTCCTTGTAGCGTCAGAAATCCACAAGGCCTAAAATGGGTCAAATCGGACTTGTCTAAGTCAAAACCCACGGATGACCTAGATAGGTCCAATTGGAGGTCCTAAGGATTTCTGGGGATACAAGGAGATCAACAGTGTCCTCCATTACTTATTTTAGCTTCTCCGGAGGTGTTAAAATGTTACTGGAAGAATCAACTAAAACCCTAAACCCCTATTATGAATCATATTAGGCCCAACATGGCTCATATCAGGCCAAGCGTGCCACATTAGGTTTGATATGATTCATATCAGGCTCAAGGAGTTTAAGATTCTAGCTGATTCTTCTAGTAGCATTTTAACACCCCCAGAGAAGTCAAAATAAGCAATTGAGGATACCATTGGATTCTTTATAGCCTCAAAAATTCACAGGACCTAAAATGGATTCAATCAGACCTGTCTAGGTCCATCGGTGGTTTTAGTCCGATTGTACCCATTTCAGGTTCATATCAGGCCTAGGGGATTTAGGGTTCTAGTTGATTCTTCCAATAACATTTTAACACCTCCGGAAAAGCCGAAATAAGTAATGTAGGGCATCATTAGAGTCCTTGCAGCCTCAAAAATCCACAGGACCTGAAATGGATCCAATCAAACTTGTTTAGGTCGATAGTGGATTTTTGCCAAAACTTACTTATGGACTAAGACAGGTTCGACTGAATACATTTTTGACCTTGTGGATTTCTAAGGATGCAAGGACTCCAACGGTGCCCTCCATTGCTGATTTCGGCTTCTCTGGAGGTGTTAAAATATTAATGAAAGAATCAACTAAAATGTGGCCTTAGTCTCTGAGAAACCAAGGTTGTGGTAGTGCTAAAAGAAAATGTAATTATCTATTGTGCTGATTTTAAAATCAGCACCACAATAGTTATGCATGCATGCATGCATGCAAAAGAGAGAGAAAACAGAAGAGATGGGAGGAAAGAGAAGAGAGGTTACTTGCATAAAAGAGAGTAAAGAGAAGAGAGGTTGCTTGCATAGGGAGAGAGGAAAGAGAAGAGCGAAAGAAAGTCAAATTTAGTAAAGGGGTAAAACGGGAAAAGGTGCGCCTTTGGGCAATTTCAAAGTTTGGGACCATCTTTAGGTTCGCCCTTTGGGCAATTGTCGTTTTCCTCTATCATTGTTAAAATGATAACCAACAATATATTTATTGTTTATGAGAAAAAATCATCATTTTATCGGCCAAAACAGAAGGGTGACAACTATCATTATTCTTCATTTTCTACCAAGCATTATTATATATCCATGAGTGCAATTAAGAAACTAAATTTTCCATAATTGTCTTTCAGATGACAAAAAGTGTGATTTAGGTAAGAATAAAAGTAAATAGAGTGGCATTTTTTGGATCCCCTTACCGTGACTAATGGAAGAAGCAAAAAGAAAATAACTTTCTCAACTTGGGTAAAGACAGAAAGAAAGGGAATGATGTCTTATACAAATTGTTATTTTTTACATCTGTGATAAAAAATAATAATAAATAAAATAAATAAATCTAAAACTCCATATAATGATTCTGAGCTAATTCATCCCGATCAGTATCGCAGTCATACTTAGCCAAAATACTTAATATTCTCACAGCCTCGTTCAATTAAAATGGTCCTTAAAAAGAACAAAACTCTAGACCCTGAGACCAATATTTCAACATTGGCATTTTCGCAAGAATCCATTGTTTCAAATAAGCATACGATATTTTTATCCATGTCAAATACTACGGACCAAAAAATCTTTTTTTTTTTTTTTTTTGGTATCAAAATCCAAAAAGAAATTGCATTCTCCTAGGGATTGAAGAGATTAGGAAGCACAAACACTAGAAGCTTCGTCTCTGGACCTATCTCCAACATCAAACCCGCACTTAGGTGATTTATCCTTTCCGAATGTTTCGATTCAAATCCAAACACAAAAACAAATTTAAAAGGCCAAAAAAGAAGGTTCACTAGAAGCAGCGCTTTGGGCGATTCATACATCAAAGTTGGTTTCGCCCAATGGGAGGGATCTAACAAGAAAATGGATTTAGGACGACGCATAATTAAAAGGGGGGAAATAACTTTTAGGGATTACCTGCTCCATTCCTTCTTCTACTTCTTCTTCATTCCCTTCCTGCAAAGTGGAAGACCGACGATGGTCGATGGCGAGGCGGAGGCGGCGAAATAGGGTCTCCTGACTTTCGGTCTCCTAGGAATTCACTGCTTAACCACAGGCGAGATATATAAAGAAAATCATCAAAAAGAAAATTTTACTTTATTATCAAGGAAAAAATAATTTATATTTTAACCTGTTTATATATTTTATAGGGTTACTTCCCATAATTTTAATAATTCGACTAGAATATTCTAAATGTTATAATAGATGATTGATTTAATTTAATTATTATTGATATAATAGTGTATTATTTTTATTTCTGCTAACTCTTATATTATGACATGCTTATTTAGTATGTATTTCCTTTTAATTTTTATTGCTATAATATTTTTATGTGAGCATAAATTTTTGATTGATTCATAACTATGGCAACATAATCCGTTTTGATCATATTATGACACACTTATTTAATATTTGTTTCTTTTAAATTTATGTTGCTATAATATTTTTGTATGGACACAAATATTTTATTGTTTCAAATACTAACCCATTTTGTTCTATAAATGATATTATTCTAATTATTTTTTTTAAAAAAAATTACTTTTATATAGTGGTTGCTTTGAAATATTACAAAACTTAAATTTGAAGTGCTTGACTCACACTTTTTGGAGATAAAACTACTGATCAAGATTTATTTTAAAAAGTCTTTCTTCATTTTTTTTTTATGTATCAAATGTGCTCCAACAGCAATAGTGTGAGTGTAGATTTCAAAATTATGCTGAGCTTCTCTCTTGCCTACTAGTTATTGAACAGAATAATGAGATACTCATGAAAAATCATAAAATCAGTCCAACTGGAACTACATTGTTTCCTAAAGTAAATGGAACATCATTCCCCAAAGTGAATGATAACTCATCTCAAAATCATAAAATTAGGATAAGTCATGGGCATATCCAAAGGAAAAATTATCAATAACAAAATGGCAAAAGACTTAAAACAAGCAACAAGCAGTGGAAATCTAACAATGAAGAAGTAAAAGGGAAAAGTTCAAAAGAATATGAAGATAAGTGTTTTACAAGCAGGGAGGAGGGGCATTGGTCTCGTACATACTTGTACAGCAAGACATCTTGTGGATCTATACCAAAGTTTGATCAAAAAACAAGGAAAAATAGAGATAATTTTTGCTAATGATTATGATCCAATTGACATAACTCATTTGGATGTCTCTAATTTCTTAGCCCAGCCAAATGATAATATGGATCACTTTATTGGTGGCGGCGTGCTAGACAATATGGAATGATTGTTTTTCAGTCGAGTTACAATGTATTTTCTATTTTAAAATTTTATTTTCCTTTAAGTTACTACTTTGGATCTTCATTTAATAAAGTGTTTTATTTATAAATCTGGTAAGAAATTGTATTAAAATTATAACTCTTTACTTATACATTTTTTTAAAGATTAATGATGGAATATAAAGATGAATGTCTAGCAGATAGTGGTACAACCCATAGCATCCTTCAAAGCAAAAGATATTTTTTGGAGTTAACATTATCTAAAAATAATGTTATAACAATATCGGGTGCATCAAAAATTATTAAAAATCATGGAAAAGTAAATATCATTTTACAAAATAATATAATCCTATATATTGAAAATGCACTCTAAGCTAAGCAAATCTAGTAGAAATTTGCTTAGCTTTAAAGACTTAAGTCGAAATGGATATCATATTGAAACATTAAATGAAAATCATATTGAATTTCTTTGCATTATATCTAATATATATGGAATGTATTGTACAATGATGAAAGTAATTGAGACAAGTATAATAACAAACTAGAAGTTTGTTGACAAACTTAGTTTCATATTATGACACAACCAACTAGATCATCTTGAGGTAATAGTGATGCGAAGAATAATAAATAATTCACATGAACCTCCTTTAAAGAACCAAAAGATTTTTTTCACATAACAATTTTTAATATGTGGCTTGTTCACAAGACAAACTAATTATAAGACCTTCCTCCACAAAGGTTGATGTTGAAACTTCAACCATCTTGTAGAGGATTCATAAGGATATTTGTGGACTTATATATCCACCATGCAGACCATTCAGATGTTTCATAGTATTGGTTGATACTTCAAGTAGATGGTCAAATGTGAGTTTGTTTCCATCTTGAAATATATCCTTCACTAAACTACTTGGGCAAATTATTAAACTACGAGCTTAATTCCCTAATTATCCAATCAAGGCAATTTGTCTTGATAATGCTGCTGAATTTAAGTCACAAGCATTTGATGACTATTGTAAGTTAATCAGAATTCCAGTTGATCAGCATTGTTATCCATGATAAACCCAGTTAGCCTCTTATTGACTATCCCTGGGGGTAATCAGCATTGTTATCCATGTTCATACACAGAATGGATTAGCAAAATCATTTATTACATGGTTACAATTAATTGTTAGACCACTACTCATTAAAACAAAACTTCCATCTTCTATTTGGGCCATGTCATAATAGACACTGCATCATTGATCGTGTAAGATCAACTAATTATCACCAATACTCACCGTTACAACTTGTCTATAGTCGAGAACCTGATGTTTCTCACGTTAGCGTATTTGGTTGTGCAGTATAGGTCCATATCACACCTACACAAAGAATCAAAATGGGTCCAATAGGCCGCAATAGGTCGCAGGGTCGAAGGTCGCCAGTTGCACACAAGAATAAAATCTTGGTCTGCCGGCTTAAAATTTCTGAGACCCCCAGTCCACTTACCCGCCCAGCTTAACAGTGGTTTACTCCCTCTGAAATTCTGTAGGGCCGGGTTCAGGGGGCCGCTGGGGTGGCGGATTCCACCTTTTGCCCCAAAATGGGTCCACAACTTAAATTTAGGGTTTACGTGGGATATAGTTCACCGTAATAATTGATATTTGGAGCCTTTGGTAGGTGACTTGTTAACTACAAGATTTACAGATTGCCACTTTGATGAAATGAATTTTTCACACTAGGGATTGTATCCTGAAGAACAATGAAAAATTTATTGGAATGAAAGGATATTATCTCATTTTTTATCTCCACAACAAACAATGTGAGCAAGAAGCGAAAAGAATCATTCACTTGCAAAGAATTGCAAATACATTGCGTGATGCATACATGTATAAAATATGACAAAGTCATACATACAAGTAGAAAATACTCCAGCAAAAATCAATGTCCCTATAGGACCATCAATTACTCCACTTACAAATGTATTTAGAATACACCAGAAGCATAGTTGATCAATTAGATCAAAAGACACTATACCTCGGAAAAAAGTACATGAAATGGAACAATCAAAAGCTCTAGAAGAAGCAATTCCAGAAGAGATATTTTA
>JBBPFP010000118.1:6806977-6817894 GCA_037974795.1 Kaempferia galanga | reverse complement strand
GTTATTTTAAACATCCCTGGCAAATTGTAATATTTTGTCATTTGATTTTACAACATGAGAGTTTTCATTTAGGTTTTAATGCACAGATTTTTATTTTCAAAAAATGTATTTTAAAGAAAATGCTGTTAATTTCGATTTTTTTCTATTGTTGATAAGAACAAAGAACAAAGATTTGGTTCCGAGAAGAGATCGGATCCTCAGTCACTGCATTTTTCTATCCTTGTGTTCCACTTGTCACCTCTAGCCCATTGTTGGGAGGCTGTTTGTCCGATTAAAATTATATTCTAGAGAAGGAGAATTTAGTGGGATCGTTGCCGGCTCGATCAGGTAGGAATCCGGTCAAATTTGAGTAGGAGCTTAGATTGGCAATGGAGGAAAGTCGGTTCAGATCCAGTCAGATTCTAGTGCCATTGCGTCAGCAGCAATTCTCCTGGATTCGCCTTCTTACAGGATATAGTTCTAATTGAGGACAGTCAGAGGCCACTGGCAATGACTTTGGGTGATGAGTGGGACACCGAGACAGATGATTTGTGAACAGCAGATTTAAACCATTCTTAAAAATAAATTTTATTATGCAGAAAATAAGGAAAACAATAAAAAAATTCAACTTTAAAAAAAAAACGAAACTGGAGACAGAAATAGTATTTTAATAAAAGAAAATTGGAAATGTCAAATACTTCACCTGCCGGATTCTGCATAATGCTAACAATAATTATATTGAACGAATATGTTCATATTATAAATAGGCTTGATTTTGCAATCACTTCATCGCCATTTTCGATGTTTCAAAACAAATTCGCGGCATCCAAAAAAAGAACATATTAAAATCGCAAACAAAATATTACAAAAAGGAATGTAGATACCTAGAAAATCAGTGGCGATCAGACGACACAGCAGCTTTCATGTTCTTCGACCTCTTGTTCGAATAGATCTTCCGGTAAAGCTCCTTGGTCCTGTGCGCCAGCAAAACATCCAACCCGAAGCCGACCAGGCACACAAATGCCATCACCACGAAGACCATCCGGTAGCAGTGCGCTCCCACGCAGGTATTAGCCCCGCCATCCGTCTTCGTGGCCTCAGCGTCGTACAAGATGCCGGCGAGCAGGCCGGAGAAGAGGAAGGAGCCGAGGGGAAGATTGAGGATGAGGATGTTGTAGATGAGGCCGTAGTACTTGAGACCGAACAGCTCCGACGCCGCCGGCACCGAGACGGCAAGACGGACACCGTAGCACAAACCCACCACCACGGAGCCGATGAAGAGGGAGCCCGGCATGCCTATGGCCATCACCACATAGCCGATGGCCATTAGTAATTGTGAGACCGCGTTCCATACGGGTCTCGGTGTCGCATGCTTACTGCAATTTGTTAGTAGGTATATATATATATCAACGACCGTCAACTATAAAAACTGAGATATTAAATTACAAACATGGAGATTAATGGAGACTGTTCCTATCGCGCAAATTAATGTATGGCATATCTTCACGTTGAATTATGATTGAATTTAACTGAAAACATATTAATCAAAAAGCAAATGAGATGACACATTAAATCTAATGGCCAAATCCTATCTTACACATTTTGTACACATATTAATCAACTCAATTAAATTTCTTTGGGTAGCTACTTAGAGTTACTAAAACTGACCTACCATTGAGCATTTAAAATGATAATGGATGCATACCCGTTTAAATCGAATACCCAAATCCATTTAAAACGATAATGACTGCACTTGAATGGGTCAGACTGTCCCATTGTCCGGCCTAATAGGTCTAAAATATGAATAAATACATCATACGTGCGCCTCACCCGTCATTTCTAAACGGAAAAAAAAAGTATATATCTAAACCGATCGAGTTGAGAATGCTCGATCGGGTCTGTACGACGGATGAAGTCATCCCATCTAGCATATTGTCAGATGTTATAAACATCAACAGCTATTAAAAGTTTAATTCAACTCTAAAAATATAATGTACAGTTTATATTTTTGAACTATATATAAGCTTTTTATCTTCCAATAAAATTTGAGACAAACAATAACATGTGGGCAAACTGTTTGAATATTTAAATGACAACTTGATAGTAAAAATATCAAAAGTATATTTAAAAAACAATGATAATAATAATAACCCAACTATCACAGCCAGTGAGGTTGCGAGGAGAAAGCGATGCATAAAAACGTACCATCCGTAGGCAGGTGGGAAATCACTGTCTATGCGACAATATGATAAGAGGACATTTAGAGAGGCGAAATAGCCAAAATAAATATCTGATATTATCTTATCTTATCTCAGACAAAAACTAAAAACACGAACCATGTCCTAATTAAAATTGATGATTTATATTTAATCAGATCGATAACAATTGCACCATGTCACCAATTTAATTAGATGCAACGACGGCTGTAATGGACCACGTGTACTGGCCTACTCTTTTTTTTCTCTCTCTATATATAAATTGTTTATCTTCTTCGGTGATATAAGCAGCAGATCTGATTTCTTACTCTCAGGCACAAATAGAAGCAGCATGAATTATTGATTCGGAACTCATTCCGAGAAAGAGGTACATCATGCAACCTACGTGATCTCTGCTATTGTTGAAGCCAGCTACGTATTAAAAAAAGTAATGGATTTATACCAGGGAAGCAAACAAAAAATCCAAGAGAAGTAGGTATGCTTACCAAAGAATATGCATGCACATGCTCCGTTAAAATATATGGCTACCCAATTCACCCAGTGAAAAGATAAAGAATTGTTACTATGTTTGAATATTTAATTAATAACTTGATAAATAGTAAAAATATCAAAAGTATATTTAAAAAGCTATAATAATAAAAACACAACTAGGGCGTCAAACGTAGCATCACTGGGGCAGGTGGGAAATCATTTTCCATGTATTATATGACAATATGGAAAATGACATATTTTAAAAGAGAGACGAAATAATAAAAATTAGATCTGAAAGGCAAAAACGAAAAATAAACCCGAATCAAATTAAATATATTTTTTTAAAACATGACTTTGAGAACCAACTGTGATGCAACACCGGATGTAATGGACCACATGTACTGACCTAGTTTTATTTTTTTGTATATGAACTTTTAACTTCTTCAGTGATCTAAGGGCTTCACAAATTTATGGGGTTGGTATTAAAACTAATATGAATGGAGGTTAAAATCAACATGTCAATACTTCCTTTATATAAAAAAAAAATTAAAATAAATATGCAAAAATAAAGATGATAATATATATATATATAATAAAAAATATTATAATACCCATTAATTTAAAAATATTACTCGAGGCAGCACAGAAGCAGCATATTCGTGATTCGTATTACAAAAACATAAAAGGGTACATCATGCCACCTACGCGATATCATATTCGTGATTCGTATTACAAAAACATAAAAGGGTACATCATGCCACCTACGTGATATCAACTATGACTGTTGAAGCCAGCTATGACTTTAAAAAAAACAGTAATGAATTTATAAGGAGCATGGGAAAAGTCCAAGAGAAGTTACACTGCTTATAAAAGAATAAAAAAATCTAGGACAACAAACACACTCCATCAAAAGATAAGTAGATAACGAATTGATCCAACATTCCGCCCATCGAATTTATAGTTGCGTGGCTAGTAAGGAAGAGAAGGAGAAAATAGGTGGCGAACATGCAAAGAGGAATTGAGGTGAAAATCTGAACAAAGGATCAACAACCTTCGTGTCTTGGAGACTTGGACGGGTGGACAACACATGCAACACTATATTTGTTAACGATGGATTGACACGTGCAATTAATATTGCAAGCACGCTGGATTTGACCCACACTGCACTGTGCGAGAACAGTAAGCTACAATTAATATAGAAGAGCTACGCCTCTCAAAAACGAGAAGGTAGAAACTGAAAATATTAGGATGGATAAGGAGTACCTTCGTGCAGAGTTTTCATCCACAGGCAGACACCTAATCAGTGAGAGTGAAAGATCAGTCGAAAGGGACGACAGGATTTAGAGGCATGTTCTGTTCCAGAATGAGACCAGGAACAAGAGGTGCTGGTCCCCCCAAGGTTCATCGATCACCGTTGAGACTTTGATTGCAATTAATTGTCAATTCGTACATAAACAAGCACAAAATCATGACTACTTGCGTCAAGCCTGTGTGCTACGCATACCACTCCTACCCTACCCTACCCCCAGTTGTAGTAAAGACAAAGAAGAAAGGTTTGATATTTAAGAACCAAAGCCAAGTGTTCGATTCATGGTGATCACTAGGACTTTGAGATCAAGAAAATGGACAACTATCTAGCTATTTTCTATTTTATTTAATAAATCGCTATTTATACATTAACATTTTTGGTCACTAATAGAAGTTCTTAATTTAAAAATGAGAGAAAATACTCTGAAAATAAATGCATATAATTAATAAACAAATTAAATCAATCATTCTCGTTGAAATTATGATCAGAAGTTTGATTGATCTGACAATGAGCTTGTTCGTGATGTGATCAACCTTTTCATATAAATAGTACGGCCAAGATTAAGGTTCAACCTTATATACTTAAAATTATATTACCTCGCCTGAGTATCTATGCATTATTGGCAATCCTCATCCAATAACCTTCTACTCAAAATACAAAATATAAGCGTACTTTACTGCTAGGAGTATATTAATTTCTCATTCCTAGTGATAAGCTTTTAAGATGAATTGAATGGTGACAGAAGGTTTAGGCAATCCATCCGAAATAGTTGGGATTCATGATATGATCGGTGTTTTCATGAATCGTTCTTCAAGAAAATTTGAGTGTGCGATGTGATGCGTCGAATTGTATCAGGTGGGGTCGTGGGGATTCATTCTATCACATCGTAATTGAGAAAAACAGAGAGCCGTGGTAGCTAGCGGTGAGTTGCGGCTTTCAGCCGTTGCACAATTAAAACAGTCAACAACGACAGGATGCTAAACTATGGTGCACATATTGTAGTTCTCATGAGATATTTAGTTGGCTGTGACAAATTTATTATAATGTGGTGGCCTAACCCTAGAAACACGCCCGAATGTAATTACCTTTTACCACCTAATGTATCGTGTTGTTTTGCAAAATGAACTTGCTGACAAATTAATAGTTAAATAAAACGAATAGATGCTAACTCTATCGGTGAGGCAAATGGGTCAATTAGTTTTGACATATCAAACGAATAAGGACCACCGATCCTAAAAAAATATCTTAAATTTATAATTATTTGTAAAATATTCTGAGAAATAAACAAAAAATATTATTCTGAATATTACTATAACAATTTGAAAAACCCAAATTAAACTGCACCTATGGGAACTCCTGGCGTATGGCAGTTACAATAACATTCATATCATCGAGCTATTGTATCGGGTTCTAGCAAAGACCAAGTCAAACTATTACTGCTCATATCTCTGTTCTCAGAAGGGATGCCCTGATCCATGGATCTGATCTACTACATCATGATTCTAAGCCTATCTATGTAAGCTTACCATGTATTCCCAAGTTACAACTTATAAATTAGCAAAATCAAAGAAAATCAAATAGACCTGAGGAAAAACGGAGAGCAAAACAAAAACGATACGCCAAAGTAGTAAGGGAATGAACGATGACGCAAAAACGACTAGATATTAAATGGAAAGAATTAAATAAAGAGATGTAACTAATGCAGTAATTAATTAACGTACTTGATGAAGTATTCCGAGATGGTTCCGGACGCGATCCGCCCAAAAAAGCCCCAGATGCTGAGCATGGAGACGAAGATGGAAACATCCGTATAGCCCATTGCCGTACCCATCTGCCCCATGTTGTTCATAACCGCCAACCCCGTTCCAACCCCGCATAGAAACGACAAGAACAAGACCCAGAAGTCCACCGTCTTCACCACCTCCACTATCGTGTGGTCCTCTCCGATCTCCGGTCTCCGCCGCCTCCCTTTCTCAATTTTTTCCTCCACCACCGCCTCTTCCGCCCTCGGACTATGACTATCCTCTGCCTCCGTCGTCTCCGCCTCTGCTGTCAGCAATGACTCACTCACTCCTCCGTTCTCCACGTCAGCTTTCTCGCTTATCCCCGATCTGCAAATCGACTTTAGAGCTATGTGGATCGGAACCGCCACCGGCGCCGCAAGCAGGAGTAGCAGAACCGCTGCGAAGACCCTGGAGACGACCGCTCCATGTTTGCCTGTGAGATCAAAGGCCAACAGGTACACTGCGATGACCACCGCCATCGCGTTGATGACCCCGAAATAATGTGCGTCGTTGCCGTCGTCCTCCGCCTCCACGTCCTCCGGCGGTGACTCACGGAGGAGGAACATCGCCGTGGTGCAAACCGCGGCGGGGACGACCGCAAGCAGTAAGAGAAACGAGGCGGGGTCGTCGGAGAAAAGGGCAGAGCAGATGTCGGTGAAGATGGCGGTGCTGAGACCCACGTAGCCCTTCAAAATCCCCGACACCGGCCCTCGGTTCAGGCGAAAATTGCGGATGCACGTTACGAGCACCGCCGTGTTCATCCAAGTCGTGCTGTTCCCTCCCATGCACAAGAAGATGCACATCTGCGAGGGATCGAAGAAAAGCAACCATTAATTATACCAAAGCGATCTCAAAACTTCGACCAAATTCTTCGTCAGGAAATTAGATCGGCAGCGAAGGTAGAGACGACGGTAGTAGTACCTGCCAGTAGGGGAGGGGGCGAATGGATTGGCGCACGACTAACCACTGGGCGCCGTACCCGACGACGCCCTCGACAGAGCCGACGAGGAGAATGATCGGGGTGGGGAGGCGGTCGGAGGCGAGGCCAGCGAGGATGCCGAAGGCCTTACCGATGTCCTTGGCGACGGAGAGATTGTTGAGCTGGAGCTGGGTGAGCCCCATAAGCGTCTTGAGGGCGTCAGAGTAGTTAGAGAAGGTGTAATTGTTGCCGGAGATGCACTGCACCCACACCGCCGTGACGAGCCCTAGCCACCGCCCCGTCGAACCGCCCCAGATCTCCATCGTCCTCTTTCTCTCTGTCTCTCTCTCTCTCGTTCATCTCACTCTCTCCTGGACTGAAAGGGCTACTTATAGAACAAGAAAGTCGCAGGAGGGGTTCGTTTGAAAGAAGCGAGTGAACGCGACGAAGTTACCGACGGAATCAAAACCGCGTACGGACGAAATTACCGGATGAGTAAGGAGACCCGACTCTGTGCGTCTTCGAGCGTGTGACCGAGGAGGCGAGGCGGTTTCTGACGCCTGGCGGTAGGAATTGGTATTACGCCTCTTGTGATATTTTATCTGGGGTTTTTTTTTTAAAAAAAAAAGTAAAATTGCCTTTCTAGTAATGCGTCTATTTTAATTTTAAGGACTAAAACAGAAAGTAAACTCAGGAGAAGAAAAATACGGTAAAGAAACAAAATTATCGAAAATAAATATTTATCTAATTTACAAGCCACATTAAATTCACTTTATCAAATATTATTTTGGATTTTAATTAGATGTTATCTTTGACCCATCCATTTTATAGACAATATCCCCTATAAAAACGTACAATATCCAAATATAAAAATTAAAATTATAGAGCAACCATCCAACTTGATGGTATACTTGGTATTTAATTAAATCCACTGTAATATTTAAATTTTTTCATTGTGAACTGAGTAACAGAACGAATCTTAAGAGTTTACTTTCTTTAATAAATATAAATTTCAATTAGAACTGTGAGTTAATTTATATAAAACGGTACACTTGGTATATAATTAAATCCACTGTAATATTAAAGTCTATTCACTGTGAACTGAGGAACAGAAGAACAGATCTCGAGAGTTTACTTTAAGAAATATAAATTTAAATTAGAACCGTGAGTGAATTTATATAAAGTAAATATTAGAGTTTATGCATATAACACAAACAATAAAAATTACAATATTATTTTTCCAATTGTAATATAAATTGTGCAATTTCAAAGTAAATTGATACATTTTCTAGTTTATTTATTTATTTATAAAAATGATAATTATTTATCCCATCGTATTCACTGGAATCTCCGGGTAATGTGTTCGCTGCAATCTACAGTCTGAGGATTCAGTTTTTCTTTTTCTTTTTATTTGAGCAAACACATCTTAATTTTTTTAATAAATAAACTTATTCAAGGTGTTTTAGAATTGTTAATACAGAGGAACAAGTTTGAGCAATCTGATTTTGCTCAGTTTATTTATATCATCAATAGTAGAGTTAAGCCGAGATTGAATTTGTTCAATTTTACTTGTCATTAAAACAAACGGATTCTAAATTAGTTAAATTTTAATTTATTTATTTGGACATACAACAGATGAATAATTATAATCTTGGATTTCATAGAAATATTCAAACAAAAATCAATATATTTGAAGTCAAATACTGATCTTTGAAACATGTGGCGATTCTAACCACAGGATTGCAAATGCAACGTTTGGCACACAGGATTCAGTTTTATAATATTAACAACAAAACTACACTTGTGGCAGATAAGAACTAATCAAGATTCAAAACATGTTGTTGACCTTTACAACTAGATAGCAACGAAGCAAAGCTTCAGAAGGAAAAATCTCAAGTGCCGTGCATGTTTCCGATATTGGATCACTTTTTCAGCTTGAACTCTGTGTTGGATGGGAACACTTTGCCACGGTGATTGAAGATCATGAAATCCAAGTTGGCTGGTAAGGACACAACCCTACAATTCATTTTACACACCAATTTATTGTAAACATCGTAGATAAATATCAAGTAGATATCTTACTCAGATTCCGGCACGAGCACCAGGTTGATAGAACTGTCCAACACAGTCATGTTTTTTCCAAAGAAATTTTTGTTATTAATTGAGACATACAGTAGATATATAGGGTGTCCAATGACTCCAATCTCATGGAATACCCTTCTTTTAACAAAGAAAAAAAAAACTGATTTGATGCTGTGCCTTTCACAGAATAAATGCACTATAAAGAAAGGCTTTCAGATTGCCTCCACTTGATCGAAAGACTCCCATCCTATGGATGATCCAAGCATTTTAATGGGATCCTAAGGTGACTGAGAATTATCTAACGGTACAACTGATAACGCGCAATCCTTAACTCAACAGAAGAAATATTGACAAGGAAAAATGGATTGGAGTTGAACAAGAAGAGATGAGAAATAAAAATTAAGATGTTGCAGTAGTAGAGTGGGTGAGGGGATGTTTCTTAGTCACATTAAACTTTCAAGTACCACTGAGCGGATTAGATAGGTTTGGATGTGATACTATGGCAAATGGGTATTGGAAATAAGAGATAGATTTCTTGATGTTTCATTCATAGTACATGCATGAGATATTTATATCAGAAATATGGGACTCATTCTACTACAGTTACGAGATCAATTCTATCCAAATATGGTGCTAATTATCCAATAATTACAGAGAATAACTCTATCTAAAGTATGGGGAAAATTCTCCTACAATTTTGAAGAATAATTTTTAAAAAGATATGCACTTTGATACAAGTCTAGATTGATCAAGAAAAGTAATATCTTGCAATCTAGTTGAAGGAAAACACCAAACTCATACTATTTCATAGTCAAAGTAGTGAATTTTATCTCAATATTTCAAGACGATAATATGCAAAATTAGTTGGAACTGGACAAAATAACGACATCAGAATTTGAAAAGAAAACATAGATAAATTGTTCTTCTGATTCATGAATGTAGTAAAATACCTATTTTCTTCAGAATCCGGATGTATTGATTTGAATTTTGACGGAGATGCAAGAGCTGCCCAGACGCTTAAAGCTAAACCCAATAGTAGTTCAATCACAACCTAAACAAATTCCAAAGGAATCAGAACAAGCAGCTGAAAGTAAAGAACATCAAGTGCCTGATTCAAAATCACAGATCCAAAACACACAAATTAATTGTGAATCGGCAAATGAAGGAGCGGATTTAACAAGAATACCAAAGGGGAAAGGGGAAAGGGGAAAGGAATTGCATTTACGTTCATTAGAGGACAAGAGAACTCTTCTTCCACGATCTTCAGCATTCCTCTGTCTACATGACAAATCGGAAAGCGAAACAAGCGAATGAATCAAAACATAAGATCCAAGACATCGTAGAAGAAACACTAGTGCTTTATGAGGGGATGATAAATTTGCTTTTTACACTGGATGGTCGCGTAGCCAGCGTGAGAGAGGAGGAGGCCTCCGAGGATCCCCACCACGAATCCGAATCTCATCTCCTTCCGGCTCTTCTCGCTCTCCTCCGCTCCCGATCACGATCGCGATCTCGACCTCGATCTCGGGTGCGAGAGCAGGGTTTGGGATTCGGGCCGATCGAGGCGGCGGTTCGACCCGTTCGCTGTGGTGATTGAGTCATTGTCGGTTGGGCCGATTGGCTTGATGTATTTTACAAAATTAGACTGGCTAATGTCATATTGAACCGGGGTTTTCGTGAAATTGCATTTTTCTCTTAAAATTTGCCATTTAAAAAAAACACACTATTATTTTTAAAATGCCTAAAATATTCTTTGAGATTTAATAGAATGAGACTATGACAAATTTAGGATTTTTATTTCATTTGTTATATTGTCAATATCCGACCTATTTTAGGTTAGCAGGACGCATTCCATCCTCCAGCTAGTTCAATATTAAGCGGGTATTTATGTAAACTTATTAAAAATAATTTATAATTTCATACAATTTATAAGTTGTTTTAGAACTTATAAGCTATCAAACAGTTTATTTTAACCACCTATAAGTCATTTGTAAAAAAATTTACTAAATAAATTTGGAAAGCTTATAAACTCCAAAACATCTTATAAATTGTTTTGTAAAGTTTATAAGCTCAGCTAAACATGCTCTAAGTGACCATTACCTCGATTATACTTGTCCGAGCAGAATGGAGTTGCCAACTTGTTGACTTAAACCAAGC
>JBBPFP010000118.1:6678268-6701862 GCA_037974795.1 Kaempferia galanga | reverse complement strand
AGCCAAAACGACCCCATATCAGAAACCCCTTTTTCAAGGGATTTTTGGAGGCATAGTACCACTATGTTGATAAGAGCATACTATCAAAATAGTATCTCAGTCAACAAATATTTATTACTAAGAAAACTCGAATCCGAAATCTCAAGTAATATATATCTTTATACTTATCACTTAGAATAAGTCACTTTGGCTCTAATTTAGCTCTTCTTAATTTATCCTACGGTGGATAAAAAAAAAATTTAGTACGATCGAATCCCCTCAAAATTAATCAAAATAAATTATATAAAAGGTGTCGATAAAAAAATGTATAGTTTGTTAACTTTACATTATATATATATTTTTCATTGTATATGCATTTATTTAAAAACAAAAGTGTATAACTACCCGTTGGCACGCGTCCCTACTGCACGTGAGAAAAGATTTCAACGTTTCGTCTCACTCTCTCCAACGAAAAGAAGACGAAGCAGAAGAATTTGCTTGATCCGCACCGAACGATTATCTGCGTCCGTTCTCACCGAGAAAACAGAGCGGCACCGATGGGTTCCGAGACGCGCCTGGTGGATCTGCTGCGAGGCGAGATCCCCTTCGAGGAGGAAGCCGACTTCGATCTCTCACTCCGACCGGATTCAGGCACCTCTCTGGGCCTTGTTCTTGTCGACATCCTCAATGGATTCTGCACCGTCGGAGCCGGCAACCTCGTACATCGCATACCTCTCTTCCTTCCTTTCAAAATTTCCATTTTTTTTTTCTTTAACGTTCTTCCATGATCTCATCGCTGCCTGTGGATGCGAGGGCAGGCCCCGATCGAGCCCAACAGGCAAATTTCCGCCATGGTAGAGGAGGCAGCGAGGTTAGCTAGGCATTTCTGCGAGATGAAGTGG
This sequence comes from Kaempferia galanga, assembly GCA_037974795.1. Lineage (NCBI taxonomy): Eukaryota > Viridiplantae > Streptophyta > Magnoliopsida > Zingiberales > Zingiberaceae > Kaempferia > Kaempferia galanga. The sequence continues at coordinate 6,700,981 of JBBPFP010000118.1, read as the reverse complement.
CCTGTGCTCGTCTTCCTCGATTCCCACCACCCGAACAAGCCTGAGCCTCCTTATCCGCCTCACTGCGTTGTGGGATCGGGGGAGGAGGATCTGGTTCCAGGTACCTTCTCACTACTCGTTTAGGGTTGAAGCTAACTTGTTTGTTGAATTGCCTGTGTGTAATTTTTCTATTAAGTTAGAAGCTTTTTGTGGATCTGCAATATATCAACTCTACTTGTTTGATTGCTTGAAGTTTTTGTGATTGATAGTATATTAGCTGTCCCTTGGGTTGAAGATAATCTATCTACTTGTCGAAGGTTTCTTACTATAGATCCTGAATAGTTATATAAATGGGGACTTTTCTCATAGACTCTTTTTGGGTTTCTTTCTGCATATCATGAATGCCAATGTGGTAGAATATCCACTAGTTCAATCGGTCATTAGAAGGAAGATAATACATGTATAGGGCAGAAGGATAGATGCATGTGTAAATGGGGACTGATCAAGGAATTATAGCAGAACTAATTGGATTAGTACCTTAGACCATGAGCTAAGTTGTACCGACGTCGTGAACCATGAGCAAAGTCGTTGCAGTCTTGGGACCTTGTGGAAGCCTCACTGATCTCATGCAGAATTGTTGCCATCCCATGAGTTCGAGTATCGTCTCATTCAAGTTTTATGTGTTAGTCGACTGACAGAAAGAGAAGTTTCTCTTATCCAAAACAAGTGCAGAATGAAATTTTAATCCATACTTATTGCTATGAAGTAATACCTTTTGATTTGATAAATGCAAGTGATGTATCACCAAAATCGAATCAAAACTCAAATTGAGTACTAAATTTATGTAGCACACAGTGGTAACTATTTCTCAAAGAGAACCCAAAAAAAACATCCTAAGATTAATAGGTGTAGATCCTCATATATAAATCGAGAAGAAGCTATTTTAGTGATGGAAGATCAAGACAAGAATAGAGAACGTTCCATCAAATTTTGTGAACGACACTTCGAAGAGCTCGATCCAAGGTGGTAACTTATTGGGGTAAAATACACATTAGTACAGCCGATGCGTACAAAGTTGAAATAACAGGTTTGAATAGGGGCTAATCTGACTATATATGCAGGTGGAAAAGTTTTAATGCAATAGAGAGCAACATGATAGAAGTTAGTTCTAAGCCAAAGAAAGTTTGATATGATAAAGGGAAGGATCAAAGAACATCAAGATATATAGTGACTGTAATTATTCAATCAGTTATCAATTTTGCAGCTCTAAAATGGCTGGAGGAGGACCCAAGCGTGACAATCCGACGCAAGGACTGCTTCGACGGGTTCATCGGCTCCATGGAGAAGGATGGCTCTAATGCATTCTCAAAGTGGGTAAAAGCCAATCAGATCAAAACTGTGAGTGGTTTCGTCTCATTTCAAGAGAATCATCTGCCTTTTACGACCCCTCTTGACGAACTTGATGCAGATTTTGGTGGCGGGAATATGCACTGACATATGTGTGCTAGATTTCGTGTGTTCCACTCTCTCTGCCAGAAATGTGGGCATGGTGCCACCTCTGGAGGATGTTGTGGTTTATTCTGGTGGATGTGCTACTTTCGATTTCCCAATCGATATCGCTAGAAATATCAAAGGAACTTTAGCGCACCCACAGGTGAACCACACACTAATCAACTCGTGATGCTGGTGGCTCGGCTTCTTTGCAACAGGAGCTGCTCCATCATGTAGGACTTTACATGGCCAAGGCAAGGGGTGCCAGGATAGTGAAGAAAGTAACCCTTGGCTCATCAATCTAAGTCGACTCTAAATATGCTTACAAGAAAAACAAAACAAAAGGGTGCTTCTACCATCGACATCGGCAGCTCAGATAAATCCTTCGTCTTCGTAATGTTAATGTTGTGGATTTCTTCTAGTATGGGTGGTTTGATAGTCTTTTATGATATGTCTGAGCATGAAATGTTTGTCATATAAGCAACAAGAAATGAATGGATTGTAGTTTACTGCACATATTTGAGACAAAATGCATGGAGCTCCATGCTTTCATGTTGTTACGTACTTTGTGTAGAGATGTGAATCCCTCACGCATGTAGAACTGTCTTCTATGTATGATTCTATTATCATCAATAATGTTTTCTGCCCGAATGTGAGAGCATGAGGTTTTTCCTATAGGTTCCGCACCACCATGAACTCGACTCATTACTTAAATATTCTTTTTTCCCTAATTCCAGAGAAGACAAATTGAAGAGATACACACTTGAATATCATTTCAATACATAGAAATGGGGATTTTGGCATGGAATTTACATTTTAATCCACAACTTAAACCACCTTTCTTCTTTTTAATAAGAATTGTAGCTAGCTGCGTTTGTACAATAACATAGCCTTTTGCAAATTGAGCAAATGAAACAGCACCATTTATGGTGCACTCCTATGACAACATTGATCATACAATATGGTAAACAACATTTGTGGCTTTGCCAAAGAATTTTTTACCTTTGTGGAAATAAATAGCAAACGTTTTCTGTATCTTGTACACTGCATTATACTGATTATGTGGAATGGACCATCACGGTTCGAGCAAACGTATAGTTGCTCCACTCAGATAAAACCATGGAGCGATCCGACGAATCTGCTAATGAATTTGTAGGTTGATCTAACAAGCAAAAGCATTGGCTTGCCGTTTTACTAACTGTGCGTACAAGCCATCCTTTTCAATCAGCTCTTTATGGTTCCCCATCTGCATTTTAAGGAAAGAAAAATAATAATGTTTGTAATTGTAAAATAGATAATTCTGCATTTAATGTGTTTTGATGATCATATGATACCCTATTTTGTAAAGATTGCTGGAACATGGAAGGAAATGCATATCTGGTAATGTGCAAAAGGGAAATATATCATTTGGAAACCATGAATGAACCTACAACATAAATTAGTGTTGGTTATCTGACTTGATCCCTATTAGTGTTGACCAAGTCCAGTTCAAGAACAATACTGTAGCCTGGATCACTGTTGATAGATCAAAGATAGTGTCTCAGAGGCCAACTGTATCCTTTAAGCCAGCAGATAATAGGTTTAGAAGTGCTTTTCTTTAACAGCAGTCATACTATCTTATTGCAACAAGTGAGTCTTTGTTAATTAATATGATTTATAATTAATAAATCCAAGAACAACGTTAATTGGTTAGTGCGTGGCCCTTTGTAATTGTTAATTAATATGCTGGTGTCCTTGGCAAGAACCAGTTGGTGCACTCGGTAGCAAAGTAATAGCAAATTTGCAGATGATAACAATAGCTAATGGATTTAGATACAAGCATTGTTGCTTTCACAGTGAGGTGAACATCACAATCATGAGCATAACGAGGGAAAAAAAATCCTAACATTCTGTCTCTTTTCTTTAATGTTATATTTTTCATTAATTTATTGGTCTTACATAATATTTTTAAAGAACGGTAATTATCAATAAGCATGTATTTTGTGTACTTATACTAATGCTTGATATATTCAATCCGCAAGGATATCTAAACATTGCAATATTTAAATAAATAATATTTGTTTATTGATCACTAAATTAAAAAGAAAAAGAGCCTTAATCTGAACAATATTCTACATGTGCTATCAATAAGAGGCTAACTGGGTTTATCATTTTTTTTTTATTGAGGGAATTCCGTGTCATATGCTTTTTTTTTAATCAGTTTTATTAACTAATGTACCACGACTTCAAGTCATTAATTTAATGAATTGTGGTGTGGCCAATTATTATTAGGGGTTGATTGGTAGAAAATTAAAGAAGATATAAACAACAACAACTGAGCCTTATCTAACTAAGTGAAGTTGATTAAATAAATCCAACATCATTGGCCTCTATTCCCTAGTATAACCTTATCTATATTCAAATAAATTTTATCCTAGTTTATTGTTACATTGTTACTAATCAAGTCTTCTTTGATTTTCCTCTTCCTTAGTGTATGTATAGAAGATATGATAATTATAAAAGGGATAATTGATATATGATTGAACTAGTTCTTTAAGAAATTAGTTTATTTCCATGACGATAATGTGAGTGTAGTTCCATTTTTATTGTTTATTTCGTTCCTCTTAACATTCGAGATATCCAGATATTGATCAAGTATACAGTCTAGATATTAGAGTGAATTGATACAAATCATATTCATCAAGAATAACAAATTTTTAAAGAACGTTAAACTACATAGCAAGGGCGTTATACTAGTTTTAATAAATCATTGAGAATGATTGAAAGAATAATTTAAAAAAAAAAAACAATGCCTATGATAGGACATAATAAGGAATACCTCAACAATACTTCCGCTATCCATCACTATTATCTTGTCAGCTGCTTGTATTGTAGATAACCTGTGTGCTATTACAAACACAGTCCTCTTTACACTAGACCTATTCTGCACTAAATGAAGTACTTCCTTCACATAGTATTCGCTTTCTGCGTCAAGTGCACTAGTGGCTTCATCAAGAATCAAAATTTTTGGGTCTCTAAGAATAGCCCTGGCAATAGCAATTCTTTGTTTCTGACCTCCACTAAGAAGAGCATCGTCAACAAGTGTCTCGTAGCCATTGGGAAGAGAGGATATAAATTCATGAGCGTATGCCTGTTTTGCAGCCCATTCCACTTCCTCATGACTTACATCTCTAGGACACCCGTATCTTATGTTGGAGCTGACATCCATGCGGAAAAGTCGTGGTTCCTACTAATCAAATAACTTAAACCTGAAGTACTACTATTTAATAAGTAGAAAAATATGGATTTTAGAACTATAAATTTGCTTACCTGTCCTACATATCCAATATTCTTCCTCAACCATTTGATAGACAAATCTGTAAGAGGGACTCCATCGACTAATATCTGCATCGGAAAATACATTTTTACTTGATAAAGCTACACGTAAATAGCACTTTGAATAAGCACGTAAATATATTCTGCAACACGTAAATAGCACTTTGAAAATAACAAAATTGCATTTGAATCCATTATAAGATTATATTATTGCTCCAATTGTTCAAACAGTTTTTTACAACTGAAGTCTGACAAAAACTTCGGTAAAACAATAGACTTAGATTTACTAGAATTGGTAGAAAATATATATAATGCTACTTTAGACCCTTAGGAAATAATAAATTTCATGAATTGATTTTATTTAAAATGGGTCTATTATATTTGCATCATTCTCCTCTATAAAAAAGTCAAGAATTAGACACCTTTCAAGTTATCATTATCTTCGTATTAGTTACTCACCTATGAATAAGAAAACGCTACAAGTTTGAATTTTCCCTTAAGGGACGATTGACTTAAGAATGTTGGGCTGATGATGAGCGCTTCCCGATTTATTATGGTGGTCAGTGGAAAACTTTCGTGGGACCGAGCCGGTCACCTAGAATTAGTCGGCATGAACTGGATATCTAGTGCTAACTAAAAAAGCAAAAAAGAAAAAAGAAATGGCTACAAGTTATCACAAGTAGAAAATTTTGCATGTATCTCAATTGTCCTTTGTACTAATAAATGCCAGCGTTGACACCTGGGTTGAAGGATGGCCTATGGTTGTAGGAATGTCAACATACAAGATGAAGAATTGACTGAAATTTCCAAGTTATTATGTTAAACAAAATAAGCATTAGGATCAAAATTTCTCACAAGATGGATTGGTGGTGTGACTGAAGGCTCTTGAATAAATACTCAAGGAAGTGCTCGGCTTATATACAAGGACATAATTGTTTGTATTGAACTCTTTTTAGCAAGGTTCTAAAATTCGCAAGGTGCTAGTCGGGCGCCAGACCAACACATAGCGCCTAGGCGGGGACTAGGCGGATTCATCGGTATCAACATAAATTACATAATAAATCACATTCTATATCTCCAATACAAGAACATCAAATTTAAAATTAGTTCAAAATTACACAACTAATAAATATCACAAATTTATTCTACTCCTCCATAAATTCCAATAACTTATTGTTCATTGGATACAAACTCAATATCAAACTCAAGGTTACATTTCAGTTTTTTTTTTTAAATTGGGCTTTAAATTTAAAAACCCAAACAAAAAAATCATGAAAATCTTATACTATTCCCGTGGTGCCTAGACAATTCGACCGATTAGTCAGCGCTTAGAGCCACCTAATCCCACCTAGGGCCGCCTAATCCCGCCTAGGCACCAAGGCCGCCAAGGTTGGCTGACTAATATGTTTTCGGTGCGGTCGGCTGGCGCCTAGTGCTTAGGCAGCCACCTAGGCTGATTTTTAGAACACTGCTTTTTAGTCAATGAGGGCATTAGCAACTACTTTGAGATTCCAATCCAACAACAAAGGCTCAACATGTGAATCTCAATTATCAACAATAGAGTTATATACATGCCAAAGCTTTGTTATGCACTGAATACCAACAAATGCAAGAGTCAACTTTAGCTCAATTATAGGTAAGTGCAATTACATATAAATAATCAACTCAAATGTGCAATGACATGCAAGATAATTGAGTTTGTTACATTATTCGCGTATTACCTTATACACAAAGTAAATCAGGAAGGAGTTTGTTACAGAGAATGAGAAACAATCTAGACCCTGATTCAACCAAACTTCGAATCAAGGAATAGATTTATAGACCTTACCAGCACATTAAAGGGTGACACAGCAGCATTGTGAATGAATGGATATCGCAGATTTCCTTTCATGAAGATCAAGAAGTTTTTTATAATCTCAAAGTTCATCTTATCAAAGTAAACGAGGAGAAACCCTTGGCAAGTTTCAATGGGAATTTAAAGATTAACATGTGGAGAAAAAAAAAACTACCAGGCACTTTAGCTGTGGTATTAGATCAAATTATGCAGCCAAATATGTAGCTTTATTTAATTAAGAGATATGTTGGCAAAGTAGCAATAGAGTTGTAATAGTATCAGAAATGGTTGTAAGGTTACATATATTCATTGGAATTTGGGACTATAGTCGGGCTTCCGTTTTAGTTTAGGCAACCAGAGTTAAATATTTATATCTAAATTACTTGCATCAGAGTTGCTTTATTGCCTGGCTATAATTAATACATTCTGTTAAAGCAACAGAATCTAAGTAGGCTATAGGATAGTAAGTTTTACCTGGCCACTTGTTGGTTCATATAAGCCCAGCAGAAGATTGACAAGGGTGCTTTTACCACTTCCACTAAGACCAACCTGACAAAGATATGTAAGATAAAATTAAAGAAAGTATAGCTTAGAAACCATGTCATGGTATGCCGTTTGGATACAATGACCAGGTGTTTTATTCATCAAGAACAAATATTCCAAATACCATAGAGCACAGAACAGACTTACAATTGCAATTACTTCATTAGGGTGTACAGACAGGTTTAATTTTCTCAGGACTGGTGCCTGTTCAAATATAAAATTCATCAAATCAGAAGATAAGTATTTTCTAGATGCCCTATACCGATTACTGAATGGTTGAATCAAACATCGGAATCAAATCTAGGATAACATATTTAGAGTAGCCATGAGAGGTTTCCCATTTTTTTCTTGAAAATATGCAAAAATTAGTCTGTGTGCCGCACAATTCGTGAATATAGAGATTACTTAACTTCGTGTTAGTTCCACTGTGATGTTTTTTTCCTTTGCCGAAAAAAACTAGGTATGGTCTTCATCAAATGTAATCTAAACAAAAAACAATAACCTTACTCCAAAGTTTGTTCCTGCTTAACTGTAACTTCATTTAATCTTATTGATTCAGCTCAAAATGTCTATCCAACTATCCCAATGTCACCATACCTGCAGATGAGCAAGAACATCTACTCGTTGGTTTCTTGACTATGGATCAGAAGTTTCATGGCAATGTCTATCCCAATTAGCATGAGCATTAGCTCAAAATTTCTATCTCAATGTCACCTTATCTCTTAGTTGAATAATAGAATCAAAATATCTAAAATTTTACCTAAAAGAATTTCTATGTCTATCCATCTTAACTATTCTCTTAATTCTTTTTATATTGCTAAAACTACAATTCATATATTCAATTTTTATTCTACCTATATGAAATCATTTAATTACTAAAAAATTTCTCCACAAGTCAACCTACAAATTTAATCCAAGTAGACTATCAGCAATTAATATAACATAGTTAATTATGCAAGGCTTGGGTGTTGAAAAGGCAAGTGTCATAATCTTATTTGTTTCAATTTTCAACTAAGGAAAAAGGAAATCAATACTTGGGAACAATTTAAGCTGGCATTGAATTCCCTGAATATGTTAAAGCATCAAAAAATTCAATCAGACATAATAATTTTCAGATAAGTCATTTTCAGCTTCTATTGGTAAAACTTATTGAGCAAGACTAGCTTCATATAGAAGACTAGTTTAGAAACTAGTACCATATGAACGCAGAACCACGTTGGTTAGATTTTAACAGAATCAAGCATCATAGACTTTGTGCATACCGTTGATCTTGAAGGATAACTAAATGAGACATCAACAAAATCAATACGGCCCTCAAGCTTCTGCAACTTTACTCCTGTCAAACAATAATAATGTCCAGGCAGTGTAAAGAACAAATGTGAATGAAGTGGACAATAGGAACAGGAAAGTCAATTTAAATAAAAATTTGTGCTAATTGAAATTAACAGATTCATGGCTGTTATGACAAAGATTTCAAATGAGAAATGTAGCACATGAAATTTGGAGTTTATTTTATGCACAAACATTAGGTTTAGCACAAATTCACTAACGTGGCGCTAGTGTCAAATTTTGCCTGAAGAATTTTAGGGGCTAATGTGAGAATCAAAATTCAAGATCTCTTTCTCTCTAATGAGGCTGAGAACTACAAATTGATTGAGATGAGACAGTTTTCCTTACCACCCGTTGTTATCCTGCTTTTGTATGCCCTAGAGGTCTTTGCAAAAGATTGATTAATAATCCAACTCTTTAATTGAATATTTTTCTTAGCTAATAGCCTTTGCTTTAGCTGTATTAGACAGTGTTGTGCCACACATATTGGCATGCCATGCCGGAGGCACCAAGGAGGAGAAGAATTGGAAAAGAGTAGACAATGAAATGAAGATCCAAGAACAAGAAGGCAGAAGAGAATAGGAGAACCAAATCCTAACCTGTGTAACTCACTGTGTTGAAGGCTTGCGCCACCTCACTGCATTGTCATCTTTGAAGAAGGCTCGCGTGCTCAAGAGAAGATTCACGCGAAATCACGTAATCTACAAATGCTTTGGGGGGAGCTTCTGACTGTGATGCCTCCTTCATAGAAGATTCACAATTGATTTTATTGTCTCGAGTTGTTCAATATGCATGCCAGTCGCAAGCGGGATGAAATGTTTCACGTGCCAACCAGCACAAAACAAAATTTTAAACCTTGTATTGAGGGCATTTACTCAATTGTTATGGCAAAGTTAAAGATTGAATGAGGCGGACTCAGAGAGGAATCGCAACTATGGTGATAAGCAAATGCAAGTGTGAATCAACAAACACATGGTGGAAGATTTTTTACTTGAATACTCAATCTGTAGTTTTCCTAACTAGACAAGAATTTTTTGTTGCCCTAAAATCTTTTGTATTAGAAGGTAGAGACATCTCTAGTACATTTGCATAATAGATACTCTGACAAAGAAAGGTACACCAAATCATAACAAAAACAAGAAGAAAAAAAGTCATGCAGTCAAAAAGTAATAGAAATTGCTTGCCTTCAACTAAGAATTGTTTGCTTGGCAGTAGATCCATCAGCTTAAAAACCTTTTCACTTGCTCCTATTGACTGCATCAATGAAGACCAGTTGTCTCCCACCCACCAGGTAGAATAAATCAACCACTCAGAGTATAGAATAAACTTGGTCAGCTGTTCTGCTGAAATCTGACCAGAAAGAATAGATATTCCACCAACCAGAACTGCAATAACCTGGAGATAACATTATGACAAAGGTTAGCTCAAAGATTAAAGCAAGGCATGGTGATGAAAGTAAAGTTTCAGGTGAGCCGTGACTAAACAATTCCTTTTCTCAAATTCATAAATAACATTTTTTTAATTTGCACTTTTTATTAAGGAATGCAGTTACAATTTATTCACATAGAAGATATTCTAAACAAAAAAAAAAAATGGTTGGATTTTTCCTACGGGATCAATAAGTTACGAAAGGAACGAAAGGGAATAATTACGTTGACACTAGTGAACATTGGTGCCTTGGGTAATGAAAGAATCAATGAAGATGAATCACTCTCAAGACCGTCTTTGAAAGACAAGGACAACAGAATCGTCACAAAATCATTGTGTCAATCAGGTAACCCCTTCCACACACATACACAGGTATGATTAAGAATATTTACAGGTATGCCACCCCTGGGCATTTCCGTAATTACAAGGTCCTAGATCAAAGATATCTTAAAACCCCAACTTTACAAATGTGTTCGATTATAGTACCTCTCAATAAGCAAACCTGAGAAAATAGGCATTTTATCCATGAATTAAAATAATGTTTTGTATAACTTGAAATTAGAAGGATGCACACAAATTATAGTGTATGCAATATTAATGTCAACATGCTCAATAACCTTAAGAATTTAACTGAAATAAAGATTCTACAAATTTGACAATAAACTCAAACATAATGGTCAAACATAAGCTTCTGAAGATGCAGTGTATTAAAAGACCTGTGTTGAATGATACAGGAAATTGAAGCTTGAGCTCCAAAATCCATAAGCCACACTTTGTCGCAAGCTGACTTCTGACAAACTTTTAAGCCAGTTCATATACCTGTAAAACAAAAAATTTATATCTGAGAAAAATGGATGCGTAATAGGAAGAAAATTTAGAAAACACAAGCTTTCATTGAACAAGATTCAAAGAGTAGAAATAAAATTCTAGGATTTAGAATAAGCATGAATGGAGAAGGATATATACATAAATACTTTCATATAATTTGTGTAAGACCATTTGTCAAACAGTGAATTCATAAATATGCACGTGGTATTATGTGCATTGGTTGGACAAGAAACAGGAAGGCAAATTGCTTCAAGGTTTAGAATACCCATCTTGCTACCTGATTGAAACAGTCCAATACAATTGCTTACCACACCGATGCCATACAGCTTGTCAAAGGTTGTGGAGGGGAAGGATGAGGAGGAAAACGGAAGAAGCAAAAGAGGAAGAAAAATTGCTCACACTCGCCATAGATCAAAATGAACCAAACCCCTATATACATCAAGATCCAAGCCTCTTGTGTGTGTGTGTGTGTGTACTTTTGTTGATTGACGGGAGATTGGTAGGATCATTATTGCACCTTCTGTTTGATTTTCAAGGATGTGTGGGTTCAAAAGAGAAGGCGTGATCAATGAGCAGAAACTGCTCTCCAGCGAATGGTGGCTGATAAGAAGAGAAAGAACCCCACTTGCACTCTGGGATCATCTTGCTCTTCACTCACCTTATTCCACTCTCCTGATTATTCTCACATGAAAAGGACTGAGACAAACACACGTATTGCATTCGTTTTCAGCGGATGGGTGAAATAGGTAGTTTTCAAAAAATAATGATAATAATAGCTTGTACCAACATTGTTTGGGTTTTGGCACATAAACAGGACAGTAAATTTCACATGACTACCAAGAAGAGCAAAATTTAAAATCTTGACTTACCTTCCAAATTCTTGTTTTTCTGTCCCATAAACACGGACTGTCCGGAACAAGGATAATGTCTCTTGTGCTACCTGAATCAGAGAACAATCACTAAGAAGAAGAAACATAAGCAGCATTTGACAACATCCAAAAACTCATCTTACTTCATTAGCACTTGCCACAAGTTCCTGAGTTAACTTTGCTGCTTGCTTCTGGTATCTACATAAATAAACAGTAGAATGAGAGCAGTTGTCCACCAATATAGGAAATATAAGGATTTTTAAATATTAGTGCTTGAAGGAACCAACAATTACGCACAAAGGTGATTACAGCATGGATCTTGCCATGACATAAGATTGAACTTCATTATAAAGATTAATTGCAAAAGGATGTTATCTTAGTTATTAAAACCAGACTAGACTAGCCAATCCGACCGGAAAAATTCAGACTCAGGCCCATGTCCAGTCCAGATGGTAATTGTATTCGGCATGCAATCAAACCAAACCAGAAAACTCCACTGTTTTGATAAAATCTGGCCCGATTTTGTCATCAGCCCCAAAGCCCTACTCTCTAAACCCAAAATAATGTCCTCTCTCTCTTCATTGCCATTGGCCACAGCAGGCAAGAAGTTCTTCAACACCTTCATGAAACCATTCTTCGGAAATTGCCACTACAAAGGTTGATCTTTTTATCGCTCTTATGGAATTCTGGCCTTGCACAACAATTTGTTACCATCAAACTGTCAGTCTTCTTCCAGCATTAAACATACCATCAAAGTTCCACCATCCAATTCTGTGTGAGCCTAAAGATTAAAGTATTCCATCTCTTTATTTCTCAATTAATATTCTGAATTCTGAATATATGTTTATCGATTTGTTCATTTATTTTAATGTTTGATTTTTAGTTTAGCTATTAGTTTAGGTTCAGAATAAGAAAACAATTTGCCATTATCATAGATTCAAAACTGAAAAACAATTCAAACCATGAATTTTGATTTTAAATTATATACTCTTAATTTTTTTAATATTTATTTTTTAAGTTCTAAAAATTAGATATGTTTGTATGAGTTTATTTTAGCATTTTTAATTTCTGGTTCATAGTTAGATTAACTGGAATTTCTGAGCTGACCAATTGGCCTACTATAGTTTGACCAGTGAAACTGTAACTCGGAGCTTTTCCAGATTTGGTTCTGATAACTATGGGAATTATAATCAGAAGCAACAAGTATACCCAAATTAAGATTTGAAACGCTAGTCGCTACGAAGCACTAGTTGGTCATTACTAGTACTTAGGGCATACCCATTGGTACCTGTCTGTAAAGCATATTTATTCTTACAAATTTCTAGAAACCAATGATGAGACATATAAATTACATTTTCATCACTGTTTAAAATATCATTCCCTGGCAGACATGAGTCTTCCAGCCACACACATGGATCTTCTACCACATCGCTCAAGGTGATCTTTCTCTAGCAATGAGGTGGTATTTCCTCATCTCCTCATCCTCTTCCATCATTAGGACTAGGCATTCTGCTTCTCTTTATCCTACAGTTGCTGCTAATAATATTCAATATTGGGACCAGCACACCTACAGCACCAGCACATCCTGTTCTAATTGGGGACCGATACTCAAGCTCAGAATGAATGAGACTTTAAACCTTGAATTCAACATCTTACATTTAGATACTTATTCCACACTAAAAGTCAAATCACTAACAAAGGAAATGAACACCAAGGACTAGGCCAAATGAATTTTAATTTGGGCTTCGTTCCATATTTTTGTGAACCAAGCACTGGAAATGAACACCAAGGGCTAGTAAAATGAGTATGAATTTGGGGTATCATTCCATATTTTTGTGAACCAGGCATAGCGCCCTTGTCTTGTCAAGCATAGCATCCAACGAGATTATGACAAAGAGTAAGGAAAATGGGAAAGAAAGATTAAGCGAATGGTTAACATCATCAAAGCCATTCTGTACATCAATGCCACTTCTATATTTCTTATTTTGCAGGTACCTTCTCTGCCTCTTATTGCATTAAGACTATGTGCCTCTCCTTTCTCTAATTGATATAAGCAAAACTAAATAGTAGCAACTATGGCCAGTAGTTAAAGATATGCATATATTAGCTACTGACCAATATTATCTTAGATTCTAGTGGTTATACATGATAATTTTAGCTAGGATCCTCCCTGGCATGCTAACATTAACATGAGCACTGAATAAACTTGATCAAATCACCCCATATCCATTTTCTTATAATCAATAATGTGGCGGACATTATCATGATGTGCATTTTTTACCATAAAATTAAACACCACCACTATGTTAGTCCTAACTATTTTAAATTAGCTATCTGGATTTTTTCCAGCTATTGGACAATTTTTCTACAAGATCATCATAAAATAGATGGTAGTCCTATGAACCATTATTTCTCTATGTTTTCTTATCTAAAAAAGGCAATGGCTCTGCATACTCTCCTGTTGTATCCACAATGATCAAACCTACTTTATGAAGAAAATCTAGGCTGCCAGGAGAAATATATTTTTTTCAAAAACATTATAAAAATCAAACAAACTAGCTGAAATTTTTTCGTATAAAGTCTGGAAAATTTACAAGAGTAGAACAACAATTAGAGAAAATGTTAACTAACTAGAAAAAAATAAACATACTGTCCATAGAAGAACATAATTGCTGACAAGGCAGAACAGATTGTCAATGTCGATAATGCAAGACGCCAAGATAAGATAAACAAATATATCAGTGCACCTGTTGCCTGTGTGAACAAAACAAGAGTTTGACATCCCAATCCCCAAATAATTTATACATTACTTAAGGTGAAGAATATACAATACCTGAAGCGCATTCCGTAATATCAGATTGAGATCATTCCCAATGACACGAGATACTTGCTGACAATCTGACCCAAGTCTGCTAGTCAAGTCACCAACAGTTTCGTTGTCCAAGAAGGAGATGTCCTGATAGTAACATGACAATAAGCACAGGTTAGCAAATATTCTGATTAAAAAAACAACAAGCCTAGCACTATCAGAAAACAAATCAATGTGAAATTTGTCTTGGACGTAGACCTAACCTGAAAAAGTATAGCATCATAAAGCATTTCTCTCATACGCCTAACCTAGGAAATGGGGCAAAACAAATTGATGATATGAGATTATTTATATGCAGATGATTGTGTACATGTGAAAATTCAAGAGTTATTTTGCTGAAGAACCATTTTTAAACCACTAGATATTACCAATATCATGTTTGCAATACCGAAACAGCACCCTCGTAATCCACTGTACGTCAAATCAGCAATCAAGTTGTCAGAAATTGATGTCTCATCTTGTCTAATAATTCATCATCTTTAGCATGATTGAGAATGACAAAAAAGTAAGCCACATAACTAGAAGCTTAAATATCAATATGTAAGACAGGTGTCAATGGTTCTAGAATCCATGATGATCAAACCCCAAATCAATGTTTCTGCAACTCAATATAGCATTTTCTTGTTATTGCTGCAGCAGCAATATGAGATACCTAGAGCATGCCAATTATTTTCTGCTGCTGCTACATTTCTTACTACAGTGAAAATTATTTCCTTTGGTTTCTCTATCCCTTGCACCTTCCGCTCTTTCAGACTCATCAATTCTATTTAGAAAATCTATTAGTTGCCTTTGACATGTATATCATCTCAACCTATTTTCTCCCTTTTAATATGATTGAAGCTCACTTGTCTAATCACTCACAAATACTAGTATTTCCTTTTTTCTATTGACTCTGCATATTCATTTTAACAGTTTGATCATTGTTATATTTGCTTTTACATGTATTGATTTCTAACAGCCTAGTATTTTGAACCATAAAATATAGTGAATTGTACCACATTCTCATAAATTTTCTCTTTTACACTAACGATAATCACCCAGACCTCTAGAAGCTCTTCATCTTTGCCACTCAGTCTTTTATACTATTAATGACATCTTCAACAACAGCCCCTTCTTGTTGAATAATAGATTCAAATTATCTAAACTCTTACTTACATGAATATAATAGATGTACATTATATGTACTCAAATCCTAATTTCTCTTTATTTTTGGTCCACATGAATATCTAAAGAGTACCCAAGTCATTCATTCAAGTGCAGGTATGGTTGGGGTAGAGCAATAGATACTCATAACAGGATCAATATGGATATTAAATTTCTTAATCTGTACAGATATAGATAGTGAAAATTTGGTGGGTATCTTACCAGTTGCCATCTCTAGAAGAAGAGGAGATGAGGATAGAAGTTACTGGAAGGGGAAGAGGAGATGAGGATGGGTTGCTTGAAGTTGAAGGGTGAAACATCTGGGAGAGAGAAGGGGAAAAAACAATTGTTAATGAAATTTTGAATTTTAATGGTGCTATTGTGGTATTTTCATCAAGCTCATTTGGGTTGATAGAAGGAGGTACCAATTTTTTATAATGTTGGAAGATTAACAAGTACGGAAGTTTTTAGGTATCATACAAATTTTGCACCCCTTTGCCATTTTCCCTAGATCAAATTTTCTTTAGGAAATAGAAACAGAAAATTAATATAAAAACCAAAGATGGAAAAATAGATAGGGTAGAAACCATACAAGAAATTACCTGCATATGCCAGATGTTAAGCACAACAAAACCAGAAGCTTTGCATTTCTGTAGAACATCATAGTTTGTTGACTTTGGGCAGCAAAGATGGATGCAGTTAAGAAATGAGGTATTGATATTTCTGACAGCTGCATGACAAGAAAGAAACAACAATGATGTAGCAATAAAAGACAACCACATCGTGTGTGTATTAGCACAAACAAATCAGTTTAGCTCACAACAAAACTTCAAAAGAACCACAAGTTTACCATACTAATCTCTTATAATCACAGGTACTAGGCAATCTAAACATGGTGTTATAGAAATAAAAGAAAATCCATGATTTGATCTTCTATACTTTGGAATTTTGAAACAAATATTATTTACACAATGAATGAGGTACAGCTGATTACATGACGACTGAGAACCCATATGATTAAATAGAAAATTGAATCATGTTCTATACACATTATACTGCCAAGTATGTGCACGGTCAAATAGTTTACCTAGAATGCTGATTTATTAAATATAATAGTTGTGTTTTTTGTGAAGTTGGTGCGCTATTCACTAATACAGACTCAAATGTTCAAATGCATGCTAACAGAATCTTGTCTCTTTCTAGAAATTGTCGTTATCTAAGTTAAATAAGAGATACAAGATTCGTTCCTCTCGGAATCATTCAGAAAAATAATTGGAATTTGAGAACAATGCAGCCGTTGATAGAAGAGAAAGGAAAAGAGAGAAGGAAAAAATTGACTAATGAATTGACTTTTATTTACGGGAAAAGAAATGAAGGGAAGGAAGTAAATGAGGAGATTTATTCCAAGTTCGTCTTATTGCACCTAATCAGGCAAGAAACGTTAAATTTGGTTATCAAACATCCCAAATTATTTCTTGTTTCCCCACCAGAGGAGTATGATTTTTCGTTTCCACTTTTTTCTAACATAGAAATCACTTTCTTTCTCCCCTACTTCCCTACATTAAAGGCGACATAAGGCCATACCGCTGCAATGCCAAGGCATGTAAAGGCGACGAAGATGACCAATCTGTCATTAGCTACGAGAATCCACATGCGACTGAGCGCTGCGCTGACGGACAACCCCTTCTTCCCGCTATTCCAAACTTCATCGCTCCCCTTCCCCCATTCTATTTGCTCAAGATCCCACCAGCTTCCGCCAGGAAGCACATCTCGGAGGATCGCGATGCCGGATCTCACCCGATCAAGAAGCCCCACGCTGCGGCTGCCGCTGCTCGTCACATCAAACTCCTCAACTTCGTGCCCCGGAACCGCCCCCATAGAAAGTGAGGACGAGGAGGAGGAGGACGAGTAGGAAGCCGCCGCCGCCGCCGCCGCCCTAAGAGGAGGGGCGAGTCGACGGCGAAGGCGACGAGGAGACGACGAAGGACGAAGCTTCGTATGGAAATGAAGCCTTTTGGGTGGGTAGACGGCGGAAATCGCCGGGACTGGAATCGCAGCGGAGGCCATGGGGTATTCTTCCGGGGAAGGAGGGTAGGTTCCGTGACGTTTGCTATCTCCTCCTCCGTGGTTAACTCTCTTGGAATTGGACCATTCCGTATTATAGAAATGGTACTATTCATGTGCGGCTGAGAGACGGTTGAAAAGAAAATTGCTATAAGAAACATATTTCCATTCTACACGTGCGTTTAAACTTTCAAAAAAAAAAAATCGAGGACGCTGCGCACCAGAGATATCATTTGCCACGCGCATGCCCTACACCCTAGATTTAAACTTTCAAGTTTAGATGCAATTTGGGTTAATATTTGACAGATCGGCTTAACGCATGGACGTGGATTTTGTAATACCCACCCTCTCATAAAAATTAAATTTATGGCAAAACAGAAACCGAGGTCTTGGCCCGGTGCCCCCAAGATCACCACTTACTTCCAGACATAGACCTGGAAATGGTGCTTAAGATAGTAAAATTCTCCAAGGACACTCTAGTTAATGCAGCTTGGAATGAATATCCAACTTCTATCCATGTTGACCTTGATATTTTTGAAGCAAGGGTTATAAGTGCACTTCATTTCTATACTTGTTTATAAGAGTTTGTAGGATCGAGTATATGGACACTAATTCTCAAAATGATTTCAATGTATTTTCTAAATTGATGTTCTTGGAATGGTACCATTTGTGAGTTACACAGGTATCTTGTTCATCATATGCTTATCTTCTTTCGCAGAACATTTTTTGTCAGCTGATAATTTGTGTTAGAGCTTTTATGGTTGTGCATTGAATTGTCAAGAACAAAGAGCTCAAAGAACTAGAACCATGAAGACAAACAGGAAGTACTTACTGTACACAAATGATACAACAAAGCAGAAAGAAAGTCATTGGATCTTGCCTAAAAAATGGTGGCAAATACCAACTTTACAAAACTATACATGATTACAAACTCCAAATTTGATGCGAAAGGTCTCGATCGGTGCATTAGCAATTCAGCTGTAATACCTTCTTTATAGCTCAACTGTACTGTCAAGTTTAGTTTTACCTTCTTGTTTAGGATTCACCACATTAAGGTCATTCATAACCTTCAAAGATCAAGCAAGCCCTGTGCTTCACCATGATGACCTGGTAGTTGGTAATTGAGCAACATGAAGAATGGAAAGTTTGATGGTGTGAGCATTTGATTGTTTGTAGACGTCAATGCACTCCTTAAGGTCGTCATCGCATGTTAGCAGGATCCATTCGAAGTCATCATCGAGGTACTTGATATCCACTGATATCGAATCAGCTATTCCGAACCGGCGATGTATCTCTTTCTTTAAATCTTGGAACCCCCAGGCAGGATGCAGTCTGAATATCACTTTCTCTTCCCCACAAGCCGCCTTGACCTTGAACAAATCATGTTGATGCAATGGCAGAAGAGAAGGATGATCCCTTTGGGGTCCTTGAGTTGGGAGATGCAGCAGTTCTTTGTGCGTTTGAGCTTCTTCTACAGGTGCGACAAGTTCATGAGCTCTATCACACTGCTTTTGCTGCTCACCGGAGCATCCCTGACTTGAATTAGAGTTCTGGCTGCACGACGAGGAAAGGGAATTCGATCCAGAGGCGCGCGAGGCGAATCTACCTTCGATAACCGGGTTTAGATTAGAGGACTCGGGCTGATCATGTGGCTTGGAGAAGGAAAAAATGTTGTTCTCCGACCAAGTGGTTTTGATGAACTTCTCATACAGGGAACTGAACTGAATGCCGCCTCCTCCTACTCCTCCAGAGCCATGGACTGAATCTATAACCACTTGCAGTTTCTTCAGGGAGTGGCCGACTTTCTTGATCTTTCGCGAGGGCCATCGATCGATTCCATGCTGCCTACAGATTCTTTTCAGAGTTGTAGGACACACTGAAATCAAACATGCACAAGAATGAATGTTCATGTTAAGTATGTGCTGAAGAATCTTGGAACTCACAAGGCAATGAAGGCATGCGTGCATGATGCTCAGTTACCTCCAAGACTTTTAGCAGCATCCCTCAAGCTACCAGCAAAATATTTCTGAAGCTCCTGCAGAGTGACGGTTTTTTCAGTCTTGGTGCGTTTCTTATCCGTCAACTTCTTCGCATTCAGAGCCCCAGATTCAGCTGAAAAAGAAATCGTATAATCATTATGGGAATCATCACACAGCTGCGTCGAAACGCTGAACCTCTCGAGTTCCATTTTCATGTGCTGCTTCCCTTTCATGGAGGCTGGAAAAAGATCCTTCGGTAAAACTTCTCCGGATTTCATCATTGCTTTCTCCTTGTTTCTGAACAGAGAACTCTCATCCTTTAATTCCCTATTCGTCACGACTCGCAAGGTTCTGCACGCTTGCTGTATCGTGAGCATCAGTTTCTGTTCTTCTTCTTCACTTTCTCTGCAATCGGCCGCAGGCAAGAAGAACTCCAACACGAAGTCGATTTTTCCCGTATAAATGCACCGGAGCCGAATAGCCACCGCAGCCCTCAAGTGGAACAGCTTCGCGTGGTGCGACAGAGGGTACTCGATCTTGCTGAAGTCGGTGATGTTCGACGCGAAGCAGGGCTGATTGGTCGTAAACGCTTTGCCGACGACGCCTTGGCCTCTGAGCAAGTGGTGCTCGGAGCATGCTTGTTGAAATTCCGCCATGGTGGGATCTCGCACGTAGCAAGCGCCGTCGACGGTTGAAATGCAGTCCGTGAAGGTTTCGTCGGAGTGGCGATTGCCCGTTTTGCCCTGCTGAAGGCATGAAATCCATGTCTGAGCTAGTGGCAGCCGGTGGCTCTCGCAGGCCGTCTTCAAGACCGTCTGGATCTCCGGTAAGGCGGCTCGGTATGAGTCGCCGGCCATCTGACATCTCGCTGTTAAATGGGGCACACCAAAAACTTCAGAGGTCCTGAGATCAACAGCCTGCAATGAGAACGATAACAATAATAATAATAATAATAATAAATCAAGAGACTAAATTAATAAAAGCATGCATTGCAAGAACACGTACGATGAACTCTCTCTCACCTGAAGAGCATTGCAAATTTTCTCAATATCAGAGCTGTAATTGACCTTCTGCGTGGTCATCACCAGCTCCACCACCCCTAAGCAAGACCGATTCTCCTTCTCGAAGATCGGCAGTGCTATCGTGCCGCGAACATCGAACTGCTGAGCATCCCTCAGGCGAGGGTACTCGTAGCTGCTGAACAACCGGACGTCCGGCGACCACTCAGGCAACTTCTCCAGAAACACCCGGCCGGGCAAGCCCACCGCCTGATGAGAGCCCTCGTCGGCCATGAACTGGTACCTAGTCGAGGCCGTTCGATAATTGGCAAGGCTCTGGCAAGCGAAATCTAGCGAGAAAGGTTGGCCGTGAGTAGTGAGGATCTGCTTGTCCCCTCTCGTGACAGGGATCCAAATCTGAACAAGGATATGGCTGTCTCTGTGCGATTCCATGATGCACCTAAGAGCATGGTTCAGTCTTTGCTCGACAGTAGGCGCCGGATCTTTGGTCCGGATCTGCCAGATCATGTCTGGCTCGTAACCGAAACCCGTGAAAGAAGGTTGAAGAACAGCACAGAGTCGTCTCCCTGCAGCAACTGTGCTCGATGATGTGTTTGTTTGCAAGAGGTCGTCGGAGCAATCGAGGTCTGGCCCTGACAACAACTCGTCCAGCAGGTCCAAATCAACCCCAGAATCTTCCATGAGAAGGCAGGTGACGTTTAATCTTCAGAGCCCCATGGCCAGGATCTTCAATCAATCCATGCATGCAGCAGGGAAGAGGAGAGAGAATTAACACAGCGTTCACAGAACCAGAGATTAGAGAACAACAAACAAAAAATGGAAGATGAAAGAAAATTTTTTTTCAAGAACAAAAAAAAAAATCTGAACTCGTTGGGTTTCAAGTCTCCCCAAAGCTTAGCTAGTTTTGGAGAAGCAGTATCTCCTTCCTCGCAGGTGAATCCGAAGAACTGTGGGATGGAATTTGAGGCGGCAGTGGAATCTCAACCCACGCCTCTCCCTTTGGCCCACCGGCAGCGCGGGGTGGAGGGGCAAAAGGGGAAAGGCGCGGAGGAGAGAGCTGTCGTTGACCAGAAGGAGATGCAAATCCAGATTCCTCATTCTCGTTCGGGATCTTGGAAGATATTCAGGATTCACACACGGTTTGTAAAGCACAAGCTGTTCATTATATATATATATATATATATATAATTTGATAATTTTTTTAGATGGTTAATATTTTCCTATACGCTTTTAACTGCGCTGGTTTGATTATCTGATATCCATTGAAAAATAATAAATTCAGTTAGTCTTATTAATTATTTTTGGACAGTCAATTTGGTTCTACAAAATCTTTTACTAACCACGTAGACAACCTTAAAGTTCAATATCCTTTAATTATAAGTCTCATTTGCATCTGGTACCCATAGAGAAACATATTACAGTACATGTATATCTAGCTGGCATCTTAGTAAAAATGAAAGTATATGAACTTAATTATTATCCATGCCCATTCCATATTTTCTCCTTACTCGACAATAACAGGAACTATTCAAGTGATCTATGCAATTTCAACTTTACAGAATTTGAAAGAAAAGAATAATCCATTCTTCTATATTTCATATGGGTTTACAATTATAGAAATTGATTTTATATCTGAAATCGAGCTTAATAGTACTATTTTACCAACACTCTGTCGTAGATTTATTAGTGTTGCACCTTTTTTGTCTGACAAATGACTTATAATAGAATCGATCTTATCCCATATCTAAAATTTTTTATCATATTTAAAGAGCGCTTGGTATATATTTGATAATGAGAATAGTAATAGGTTTGATTGAGGGAGGAATGAGTTTAGCGATGACCTTAGGGGGGGTTGGGTTATGAAATTAAGGGTATCAAACTGATATCTTGATTATGATTCTCATCACCAAGCATCAAAAAATGGAATGAAACAGATTTCATCCCCATTCAAACCTCCTAAACCTGTCTAACAAGCACCCCCTAAGATTTTCTCCTAGAGTCCCTTCGGGGTTTTGGTTTTCGA
>JBBPFP010000118.1:6609158-6627438 GCA_037974795.1 Kaempferia galanga | reverse complement strand
TCATGCAACTGCCAAGCCATAACCAAAACTATAATAATAATTTAATGGCCACTAATATAATTTGAAAATAATGAATTTTTGGAGACTCATCAATTAATTAATGGTGCTTTACTACCTAATATAGATTACTGATTAGTCACCTCAATAGAATGACCACTTATAGCTATCGTAAACCATATGACCATTCATAGCCGTTATAAACCATGGCTCGTGAATAGTGGCAAATTCAAACTTTGTCATAAGAGCAACTATGGACTCGTGAATATATTACAACACACCTATTCCAAGATTGAATAGTATAGTGCCTTTATTTTTCTATAAAACAAAGGGAGCTTACTTTCATGACATCCAAACGTAAAAGAGTAACTATGTATTGGCATCATCTTCCCGAGACCTCCTTCATTCCTTTCATGTCATCCATTGTCTTTGTCCGAAATATGGTGGTGTTTCATCCTCCCAAAGCGGTCATGTTTCCTTCTGCGGTGTAGTCTATTCTTTACATATGGTTGCAGGAAGGTTGATGGGGGTTCGGAAAGGAATACCTTTACCATGAACACCTACATCTATCCCCGGGCAATCAAGAGCCTAAATTTGGATAACTCCTGGAGTGGATGTTGATCTCCAAAATCTCCTTTGGTCGAAACAACTAGCCTCAGGAATGTCCTGATGAATGGTCATTGAGTTCAACCGTAGATTGCTTATATGAAATTATCTTAGCCGAGACCAAAGGACACGAGGGACATGCAAATTAACTGGTGCAGGGTGGGGTTCAGAATATAAACTGATGTTGATCAACGTTTATCACTTATGGAAAACTATGCCGATAGGCCACCCTACTCCCTTTAACTTGAACAACGTATAGGAGGGAGATGATAAAAAAGAAGGGACACAGACTCTACTGATTGTGTTATTATTATGTATTTGTGTTATGCTTGATGCTTGAATTTTATTCTCACAGTAGTTGATGGCATGATATAAATGTATTGTTAAGCAGAAAATAATTGTAATATTGCTTAATTTATGGCGGAGCAGCTACTAGTCAATAGCTACTACAATATGAAACTGATGTTGTAATCGAAAAGTTTTATAATCGAAATGTATATTTATTGACAATTTTTCGTCAAGTTGGTTTAAATGTATTGCAAAATTGCTATAAAACTTGTTTAAATCCACTTAATACCACATGTAAATATATTGTCAAATTGGCTATTGCACATTGTAGTAGCTACTCGGCATTAACTACTACACTATGTAGTAGCTACTCCCCATTAGCTGCTACATGATGTATCAGCTACTGTAGCATGTTGTAGCAGCTAGTCGCAAGTAGAAAATTACGTATTTATGCCTAGAAAAAAAATTCATTTTTAGATGGGCGAGGCCGTAGAAGAAGCACAAGCACTTCTAAGGGAGAAACCTCTGTATGCCGAACTGGACCAGCTACATTATTTGATAAGAGCTTACTCAGGAGTCAGGAGAAAACTAGATTTTTAGTGTTTATTAAGTGTTGCATGTTATTTTATGGGATATTATATAACTTATTGCTTTTGCCTGTTTTAACATATTTAAGACGTTAAATGCTTTGTACCTTTTCACATACTCAATATAATTTTGACTAGATAAATTTGGTAATTGTTATTTTTAATGACCCATTACCTAGTGAGTCACAGGTTTTGAGGAGTCATTTTATCATTAACCTAGCAGTCTTTTAATCACCCAGTATATTATTTTAATGGGATACTTCAATTTTTGTTGACTTTATCAAGAGTGATTGTTATTAGAATAAATTTGCTATAAATTATCTCTCAACCAAACTCTTTAATTTTGTACCCTCTATTAAGTACCAATATTGTTTTAGTTGAACTTTTCAAGGATTATGTCTTTCTTTTGCAGGAAGACGAAACCGAATTCGACAATAACTATACAGTCAAGTTAATCTAGCATTAGAGGATGCTATAAATCAAATGACTAAATTAATTTATAGCCATTTTCATGCTTTTATATTTATTTTAAATTTTTTGGGTTATTATTGTTTGCCCTCTATTGTTTTCAACGTTAATGATATTAATATTATTCTACCATGTAGCTCACCCAAGAAAAGTCTCCAACTTACTTTAATATTAGTGTACACATGTAGCAACTACACGTTGTAGCAATTACTGTTCAACTATCTACTACTACATATAGCAGGTAATGTGCAATAGTAGTTTCCACTATAAGCCACACAAGACCAACATTTCAACCCATTTCGAACCATCCTACTACTTGCTTATCCCTCTCATTTCTCAATTATCACTGTGCCTGTCACCCTCATTACCCCACCGTGACGCTTGGTTTTTGCCCTCGAATATTGGTCAGTTATTTAATTCCAGTCTTCACCTCATGTTTAGGGTTTTAAAGTCTTGGTTTGTTAAGGTTTTTAATCCCCTCCCAGATTAGCATAACAATCAACGGGCTATTCGAGTGATTGTATGTCTTATAATTTAATGGTCACTTATATAATTTAAAAATAATGAATTTATGGAGACTCATCAATTAATTAATGGTGGCCTACCTATCTAATCTGGTTCATTGATTCGTAACTTTCATAGAATGACTACTTTTACCTGACATAAACTATAACCCGTGGCTAATGGCAAAATCTGGGCAATTGTGGCCTCATGATACAACTATTTCTCGATTAAATAGAATTATAGTGTCTCATGTTTTCTTATAAAACAGAGGGAACATTTTCAGGTCATCTAAAGATAAATGAGTAGCATAACTATGGATTGGCGTCATCTTCCTGACACCACTTTTATTATTCCTTTCATGGCATCCATTGATTTTGTTCGAAATCTGCTTGTGTTTCTTCCGCCCAAAATCAGAATTACAAAGCGGTTATGTTGGCTTCCTTGGTGTAGTCTAAGCTTTCATATGACTATAGGCATGTTTCGAATTGGGAAAAGAATATCTTTACTGCGAACATCACTGTCTATCCCGGATCAACTTATGTTAATTAGGTTGGACCGCTCATGGAGTGGTCTAACTTTGCCCAAACTCCCTGATGAATGCTCATAGAGATGGAGTAGCCATAGGATTCTACGAACTTCTCCCAGCCCTGACCAAAGTATGCAAGGGAGATGCAAAATATCAGATGCAGGTTGGGGTTAAGAACACTATGTATAGTGATTAAGGCTGATCACTTATGGAGAGCATTGTGGATGATGATCGGCCAAATTTCTCCTAGCCCTGATTGATGTATGCAAGGGAGATGGAGAATAACGTAGGGATATAGACTCTACAGAAGTTGTGATTATTATATTTTGTGTTAAACATGATATTTGAATTATATTCTCACATTAGCGCAAAATGTATTGTTAAGTTGATAATATTTGTAATATCACTTGATTTATGTAGTAGCAACCACTCGATAATAGTAGCTGCTACAACATGAAACTAATGTTGTAATCGAAATGTGTTTTTGTTGACAAATTTTTATTAAGTTGGTCTTAATGTATTGTAAAACTCATGTAAAAGCTAGTTAAATTTATTGTGTAACACATGTAAATGTATTTGTCAAGCCGACTAATACACATTCACTATAAGAAAAAAAATTTAAAAGACAATATCTTTTATGCGTTATTTATGTAATTGAAAAAATATTGTTAAAAGTACAATTATTAAAAGTTCATTTAAAAACAACGCTTAAAAAATGTTATCAATTTTTACAAAAACAAACCTTTTGTAACGCTTTAAAAGCATTGTCACTTTTTTTTTTAACAAAAATAATACTTTTACAACGTTTAAAAGTATTATTATTATTATTATTATTTTTATAAAGATATTGGTTAAGTAAACAAGGAGGTAAGTTTTCTTTATGGATAATCATCATCTATCTTTATCTCTTTTCGAAGGTTGATTATAAATTACTTTTTTGATATAATCCGGAGACTAAGTCGTGAAAAGGCAGAGTGGACGTATTTTTTTTATGGCTACGACGAGGAGCAGTTTGATTAATAAGTCGGAGGGGTGATGTTTTTTTGGGCTACCAATTATTATTATTATTATTATTATTATTATTTTTATTACGGGGCTCGGTCACCGTTGGTAATTTGACGCGAAGGTGTAATTACCGCTGCTGGTTTTTCGTCGGTCTATAAATATCCAACCCTCCCCCCCGGCGGTCCCTTCGCGACTGTTCCCTCGGCAACCTCTCCCGTGCTCTCGCAGCTGTTTCATGTCCATCAACCCCTCCGACGCCCAAAGGTCCGCAGCTTCTCTTCCGTTGCCATCCTACCCGAACGCTTCTTCTCGTCATGGCCCCCGCCGGGAATCACCCCGCAGCCTCGCTTCCTGGTCCGAGAGACTCCCCTGCGGCCGCGCCGCCGATGCCGCCTCTGGATCTGCGGCCCCCTACGCTTTCGATGATTCTTCCCCTAACTCCGCGGAGAATCATGGTGAGTACCCGCTTGATTGATGCCCTGGATGGATAGAGACGTCGATCTGGAATCTAGGGTTCGTTGGCCTGATTGTTTTTTTTTATCGTAAGAAAAGCCCCAAATGCTTTAATATTTTGTTAAGTTTCGCTTTTGAGCCTTCCTAGGTTAGGTGGTTGGGTTGCGATGTGTGTAACTGCAAACAAGCTTGCGATGATGCTAGAGACAGTGGGATTCTGCTAATTTCATGCTACCTAATAAATTAGATTAAACCAGGAAGCTTTATTAGAGAAACACTTATGGTTTGATTCTAGGTTTTTAAATTATGGGAAATGACCTTCATGTCTTTACTCATTTAAATACTTCTCTTAGTGCATCACATTTGAACATTTATGCCAGTATATCCCTCTTTCAATAAATTTGAAATTTATGTATTTAACTATACGTTGCAGAATCAGCTATTGCTGCAGGAAGAAATTCTCACAGTGTGTCCAAGAAGGTAAGAACTTTTTCCTTGACATTATTTTCATCTTATAATGATCGAAGATATATTCTCTCTTTTACTTTGACATTTCTATTCTGATATATTATTTGTTATCATGTTCTAATTGGTTAACCTCATGTTTTAACCTCTGCTGACACAATTTTCAGTTACTATTGTGCTAATTTTGAGTGTATGTTGTTATTTAATGGCAGCATATTCATGTAATATTGTCAATGTATATACTAATATGAAAATATAGACCTAAGGTTCACTACTTTTGCCAGAAGTATAACTTTTATTGTAGCTCTTTCTTGATAATTTAAGTTGATGAAAGAATCTGAAGCCATTTGTATATACAAAACAACATTATTGTCCAGCACAAGTAGTTACTCTTCATCTGTTTTGACCTCTAATGTCATGGAATTTATCTACCTTTGTTGTTTATGCAGAGTTGTTCGTTCAATGTGTTCCAAAAAAAAAAAAAATAATAATAATAATAAAAAGAATGTGATGCAAATCTTCTCAAACTTTGAACTTTATCTAGATCTAGTATTTATTTTTTTTGTTCAACTAGATCATCTTAGTCACATCATCCCCACTAAGTTTACTCTCTCTATCTCTCTATTTTTTTTTTTTTTTGAATTTACACCAAGTGATTTTTTTTAATCCTGGGTTCTTTTCATCTCTTCTCTCCTTCCATTTTGTTTGTCCTGCACCAGTTTGGTGCTGAGCACTCCCATTTTTCATCAAACTATGTTAATGTGAAAAGCAGTTATGTTTGTTCCATATAAATGGCAGATACGTGCCTAATTGCATACCTACAGATCCAATGCAGTATAAGTATGCATTGTGTGTGTGGAAATAAATAGGAGATGCCCATATCCTCCCTTCCAAGTTAATAAAAGCTTATAAGTACCATACATTTTCTGAAATGTCTTTATGATGGAAAATATTTGCCAATCATGGGGTTTACTGGTAAGCTAGATTCTTCATTTATTTTTTGTGGAGTTGAGTTTTACTCAGGACAATATTAAGTTACATATCTCTGCCAATATTTGCAATGAAGAGTGATTTCCCCCCTAGAAGCTAGTGAAAATTACATAACGATTTAATGTTTATCATTACTAAATAAGTACTGTTTCTAATTAGCAAACTGGTAGATATTTGTTAACTAGCTATAGATATTTGAGGCATGACAAGAGGTCTATGAAAAAAATACAAGTGCCTTGCTCCATGGCTCTGGATCAATTTAATTTTCTTCTTTCAGGTGAACCGGCACAGAGTGAATGATTTCAAGAAAAGGCAATTTGGCAAAAAACAAGGCACTAATTTCGAGTATCAGTCTACTGTGGGAGGAGTGCCTCCATATGGCCAGGCCAATCAATTTGTACATGTTGTAGACAATGAACAGCCATTTGTAAATGTAAATCTTGTCCATCCTTCTGGGCCTAGCAGTTTCCAAGGGAATGGTAGCCAGTCATCTACAAGAAGAAACAACGCAATCAATGCCAATCATTTGCTCAATTTCTACTATGATCCAATTTCCCGTCCTGAACCTAGGGCTCCTCCTCCCAGAAGGCAACGGAAGATAAAGCCTTATAACAAAGACTTGTTTCTACAAGCAAATTACAGATTTGTGGTTTTGAATAGAGAAAGCTCTGAAGTTGCATCCGTAGATCCTGATAAAATGCTAAATTGGGAAGATGTGGTATGTGTCAGATACTCTACTCCTTTTGCAGTGCAATGTCCAATTTGTTTGGAGACTCCTCTTTGCCCACAAATAACTACATGTGGGCATATTTACTGTTTTCCTTGTATACTGAGGTACTTGCTTATGGGAGAGGAAAATCACAAAGGGGTATGCTGGAAGAAATGCCCCCTTTGTTTTATGGTGATATCAATCAAAGATTTATATACTGTTCTTATTGAGAATGTTAAGAACTTCAGTGTTGGAGATCATATACACTTTACACTTTTAACCAGATCCAAGGATTCAGTATTTCCTGTACCAAAAGCTAAGCAAGTTGAAAGTACTCTATCAAGTAGTGCAGATGACCTCTGTGATGCATTCTCTAAGTTTATTGTAACTTCAGATGTGGGATTGTCTGTCAGAGAAGGCAAATCTGATCTCACTTTTTGGCTACATAAAGCAGATTCTGGTCTTGTTGATGACTTGGAAAAGCTGCCATATGTCTGTGCTGCACTTGAACAATTGGAGGACAGGATGAAAATGTGGAGAGAATTACATGCTTACAATGTTAATACTCAAAACAGAGAGAACTTATCGAGTTTGGCTACAAATTTGGCAAATGACAAGTTGTGTACAGATGAACCCCAATGTGTGATACCATCTTACATTCCAGATGAAGATGGATCTTCCATAGAAATTAAGTCTAATGACCCTATATTTCCAGTGGTTGCTGAGTCTGAACACCTGGATAGCCCCAAACAAGTTCCTCCTTCATATAATGAAAGTGAGAAATTGCAACATGATGATGACTTATCTTCACAGAAAAATTCTGTTAGCAACAATGGGGTAACTGAGAGAGATTCATACAGTTTCTATCAGGTAACGTTTGAACTTTGGTTTATCTTGTGGGCAAATATGCAATAAATATATGAATAATTTTTCATTTCATAACTAAGCTTTTTTATAAATCATTACATGTAATATCGGTTCATATCGGAAAGGAAATTTACAAGATCATTCTACCAAAGGTTCTCACATAATCTGCAACATTCCGCTCATGCCCTTTCCAGCACAGTGTCACTTGGTACATGCATGTTTCTATTTGAAAAGAGATGATTAACAACACAATAAGTACCACAACGACTATGTGGTCCTCTACTTCATGGCAGATGTAAATGATTGCTCCTAACACATACCATCATTATACAAGATGATGAAGAGTTATTCTCATTTCAATAAAATTATCAAATAAACAATAAATATCATAACAGATAAATGGACATCATGAAACTACCTCACACTAGTGTTCCTTACATATATCCTAGTATATTTTAGTACCTATAGACCTAGGCTTTGATTCCATTAATTTGTCCCACCCTAGTATAGAGCATAATAGAATGTTGCAGTTTTGCTAAACAAATTAGCTTGTACACAAGGCAACAAATATATTGAAAAAGATTTTCATTTCATAACTAAACTTTCTATAAGCTGTTACATATAAGATTTCTCTACATATCAAAAAAGTTATTTACAAGATAAACTTCTACCTGGATCTGAACACCTCACTCAAGTCCCTTCTAGCCAGTGTCACTTGGTAAGTGCATGATGTTATTAGCCACATAGATATATACATCCAGTGAAGGCCAAAGTATCAAATAAATAATACTTAATATATTGTAGATTTTATCTTTGAAGTTTACAGATTCAAATCAGCGGTCTAATAAACCACATCAAAAATTCAGTTCAATCAATTAAAATTGTCTTAGGGTAAGGTTATATTCACAATTAACCTTGGTGGTACTAGTCACTTTGATGCTTGACATTTAGGTAATTCTCGTAGTTTGGATTGTTCCATATGACAATTCACTGTCATGTTGACATGACCAGAATATAACCCTCTTTGGTGGTTCACTTTCATTCCGTTGCCTTTACATTGAGACTAGATATTCTAGTAAATGGGTTCCCAAGCTTTCCTTCAATATAAAAATTAGCACTTCATTAATAACACAATAATTCCAAAAGATAATTATTTGATAATTCATTTAATTATAAACAATTAAAATGGATATCAATTAAAATATGATAGTATGCCATAGTGGATTCTGACCTTATGCAACACGTTTCTTCTTCTAGATGTTCTACTTTGGAACCCAAACTCATCTTTCAAATTTGCCCTACAAATAAATTCACTATACTAACAAGAATTAGGAAAAACCTTGGTCTCTTGATGAATCCGAGATGGGTTACAGAGCTTATAATATGGATGATCAACTATTCTGTTTTCCCTCTATCCATATCTCTTTTCCTAATTTTCTTCTTTCCCAATCAAAACAGTCCTCTATTTCTCTCTCTGCTGATTGCAGCATTTATCCTCATGAAGATGAATGTTGTCCTCATCATTCCTTTTTTAGATATGGGCTAAAATGATCTGGGCTTCACAAATCGTCCATAGAACAATTTTGGTATGCATAGGCTTCATATACTAATTTGACCATCAGATTTATGCCTCATAAATTATTATTTTTTATCTGTACATGTATGTATAATTCTAGCATTTTAAATTGCCATTTCATCTTGGCAGGCAACTGATGGTCAGCTTCTTATTCTTCATCCACTAAATATGAAGTGCCTCCTGCATCACTTTGGTAGATATGATATGCTTCC
The DNA here is from genome assembly GCA_037974795.1 of Kaempferia galanga. Taxonomy (NCBI): domain Eukaryota; kingdom Viridiplantae; phylum Streptophyta; class Magnoliopsida; order Zingiberales; family Zingiberaceae; genus Kaempferia; species Kaempferia galanga. Next base: position 6,618,185 of record JBBPFP010000118.1, on the reverse strand, counting down.
TTCAAGGTGCATAAACTTATTTATGCAGAGAAATTTAGACATATCATTTTTAGTTTTTACTTAGTTGCAATGATTTATGTGTTCTTTATGTTTTTTGTTCCTTGAGCTTACTTTTGTGCCATCTGAACTGCTTAACTTCATGATTTCTAGACGTGTTGTAATTTATAGGGTTCTTGTCTTTGGGACTCCATCTTTGTTCCTTATCACTAGTGAGAATGCTAAAACTAGCACATATGAGCTAGCACACACCTTACGTTGTTGGATCCTATCACCAACAGCAAGGCCATGCACCCTATGATATCAAAAGTCAGTGACTTGGCCTCAATGTGAAATTGGCCCACATGCCAAAAGAAATTTGCCTAAGAGCCACATTCTCTGCCTCATACATCTGAATTACCTCTTCCCTAGCCACATCTCACAGCAAATAAATGACTCACCTCAAGATCTTGAGCAGTTGAGCTGAAGTGAAGATAGAGGGGTTCATGAATGGGGAGAAACGATGGGCACCAAATTGGAGTATCAACAAATGAGGAGGAAAATAATATTATTAAATTGGAAGATAAATCAATACAAGAGATCTCTTTAGACTTCTATAGACTAGGATTATGACTTAATCTTTGTAAATAACATAACTAAAACACGACTAGGTTATCCCAAAACTCTTAACAAATGTAAACAACTCTTTTAAAATTAAATAACAAAATTTAAATAATTGAATTGGTAAAACTCTAATAACTTGTTGAAACCCAGAAATCTATAATGGTGATTAAAACTCTAACTATGTCAAGGAACTAGCAAGAATACATTGTCATTCAATTTTATATCTTAGATATAGTTAGAAATTTTCTTGCTCAATACAAGTCAAAATTAGTATTTGTTTGCCTGATATTGGTGATATATGGGTTGATATCAAGTGGTATAGAACATTCAAGTTTTGCTTGTGTCATCTAGTTTTAGCATTGCATCACAGTAGGAACACGGTTTTTTTTCTTACCTACTGAAATTTGAAATCGTCTAAGCAAATTAATAGTTACAAGAGATTATTGATGGCTAAGTTTTACACTACTGTGATTCCCATAGATGTGGCACCTTTTTGACACTGAATATCCATTGAGGCAATACTGATTAGGATTTTTAAATCCCTGTTAGTTCAGGAGGCTCCTATCAATGCTGGTGGTTAACGTGCTCAATGCTGATGTGAGGGTTTACATATTCGGTATTTGTTTAACTCAGGAATTAGAATTCGGAGAGGATGTTTATCCTAGAGGTGGTTGGTTGGAGGATCGGTGGAAAAGTTAAGTATCTATTTTGCTGCAGTAGGGAGGAAAATAATCTGTTACTCAAACTCAAGTACAAATATTCAACATAATTATCAATTCAAGTGTCTAACATCGCTGTTTCTAAAAGTTTGTAAATGTGATTGCTAGGGATATCAAGTTCCCACTTTGATTATTGGTGTTTGATGTTAGTATTCAACACAAATTGGAGAGGGTAAATTAATAATTAATACTAGAGGAAATAGTGGAGAGTGTTATAAGTCACTGCTTGTTTCTGTGCTTCAATAGCTATGGCACCATAGAAGAAAACTTCATTTGCCTAGTTTTTGGATTTCTAGTTGTTAGCCACGAAGGATGATTAGTAGGAAGGACAATTGATGGATATTGGTGAATGAATCCTTTGAACTCATTTCAAGTGATTTAAAGTCACTTGAAGAGATAATGAAGAGAGAATTCTGAGTACATAGAGTTCAAGTCTTGATGAATATTCCCTATAATATGTTTGTTTGTTTAGCCAAGTGAGCATTGAAGACTTCAGGATCGCTGCATTGTCACATTAATTTCTGAGATGGATCTTTTAAACAAAGGCGGTGTAATGGACAAATGGGAATAATTCATTCCTATGATTCCATTCCAATATTTGGGTAGACAATCTAAGGTGGAATGGTTCATTCTATTTCACACATTCCATATTTAATAGGTGAAAAATCTCTTTCCACTCCTATCAAAGGCCAGCTGGGATTGCACAAGACGGGTGGATAGGTAAGGCCAGGTAGGCTAGGTTGACTGGCTAGATTTGACACACAAGTCAGGTTGTATGGATTGATTAGGTTTGGCTGACCTGTTGGATCAATCTTGCTAGGAGAGTCAAGGGCCATTGCTTAACCAGCTGGTTCAAGCAGATCAGTTGAATGAATTGTGGCAGGAGAGCTCAATGGATCGATGGAGATGAATTGAGCCGACAGTGTTAGTTGGACTGAGCAAATCAATTGGGCAGAGTGGATCAATCAAACTGATCAAGCCTAATGGATTAGACAGCTGAATGCGCTGAGTGGACCTTTCGAATCAAGCATAGTGCATGGATCGACAGATTAGGTTTGTCGGAAAGAGAAGGTAGATTTAACACAGACCAAATAGAATCATATTGATTCGAAGAGTTAGATTAATGATGATTCATTCCTCTAATTATGACATTCTATTTACAACCAAAGAAAGAAGTGAAATATAATATTTTTCATTTTATTCCATTTCATTTCTAATGTCACTTTGATACAATTCCATTCTACTATATCAAATGGACCCTTAGAATTATTTACTTGGATGGAAGATACAAGGGAGAGGAGGGAAAGCGATAAAAACATGTAAATAAATGATGGAATTCTATATAATTTATGAGCCTTTCATTCCAACCCACCTGACTTTCCAAGTAAACAAACCCTTAGTGCTAGTGAGCTCATCCAATTTTGAGGTATCTTACTCATGTACAAGCTCCTTAAATAATTTTAATATGCTGATTCTATCTTCAATCTTTGCTAAGAGTTAGGCCTATGGTTTGGTTTTTACATTTTTATGAAGGCCAGAGATAAGTGTGACTCAATGAATAAGGTTAATTACATAAAACATCCATAAACTCTGTCATAAGTTTCAATTTAATGCACAGATCTTTTTCTTCCAACCAGGTACTCCATATAAATATAATTAAATCAGTAAATTATCATTTTTTTTTCATTATAACAGATGGGATGCTGATTGATATGCCCAATTTGCATTTTTAATAAAAGAAGTTATTGAGATTCAAATTTTCCTTTTTCTCAAAGGTATCATTGCTCTTCATCGTAACTACCTCACTTCTCACTCTCTTGTTTCTCTCTTGGGCCAACTCTTTCTTCCTTGTTTCTTCATTTTCTTCCTCTTTTTTTCCCTAAGGCTTTACACGTTGCCATGGCCCCCTGTCTTTCTCTCCCCTTGGTGTCTTTATTTCTTTTTTCTTCTTGCACTTCTTTCTTCTTTTCTTTCTATCCTCCTTTCAAGGGCAGTGATGTACTACCGAAATTGAACAAAATAAACACAAGTTGCAACACTAGTAATGTATCTCAAATGGAGAAACCTCACAACTAGGGGATTTTTATAAAAACTGAATAGATAACTTATGAGAGTGGTCTAGGACTATGCCCTTTCTGTAGAACAATTAAAGGGCATAGGTTTTTTTTTACTAATTCTTCTAAAAAAATTAATGCGCCTAGTAGACACCATAAACTTATTAAAACTTGATCAACTTTAAAAGTTTATAACTTGGAATAAAATTAGACCTAAACTAAACTCAAAATCCATCAAACTGCATTAAATGCAGCTCGGTAGGGTAGAGTATAACTGTGAAGGGAAAGCAAAGATAACTGGAAAAAAAAGAGAAATAAAAGAGAGTGGGATTGAGAGAAAATAGAAGAAAATTTGAAAAGTAATAATTTTTATCATCAAAGTGCAGATTTAATGTCTTATTCAGAATTCTGTTTGTTGCCATGAGGAGGAGACATATTTGTTTGAAAAACTTACGTTGCACTGACTAAGCATGATGGGATCAATGTCAATGCAGTATTAACGGTGAAATTTTGGAGCTGGAGGCTGTAACACAGTCAGAAGCTATGCGAAAAAGATACCGTTACCTTAGTCATTTCTCATTAACCACAACATTTCAGGTATTATATTGCCCACTAAGTTTCAATATAATTAATGTTTGTTATTTTTTTCTCCTTACAAGTTTTTATCACATGCAGCTTTGTGAACTTGATTTGAAGCATCTTCTACCTTCCAATTCTTTGGCTCCATTCATGGATGAAATTAATAAGCGTGAAAAGCAGAGACGACGACTTGCAAAGAAGGTACATCACACTGCTAATTTGACTTGGGATCCTAGCATCCCTGTTGAATGCACCACACTTGTTATTTGAATTTGTTCTTTCTTCTGATTGACAATCTTCTAAACTGTATTAATGGGTATTGTTGTCAGTAGCTCCTGGGATTTTTTATTTGGTTATGAAACTTGGCAAAAGATAACTTTCTTAACATTCACATCCATCTTGGGGTTTTGAATTATGCAATCTGAATATTTGTTGTCAATTACTATTTTCTAGTTAGGATATTCTATTTCTTGGCGTACAACAATAATATATTTGCCATCACGCTAGTTATATAAAGCATCATTTTCCAACACCAAGACTGTCTTCTTTAATTGTCTTATAAATATTCAATCATTTCATTTATCTTATCTTTGAAATTGCATGTCTTAATTTCCCTTTTAGGAGAAAAATGAGAGAGTTAAGACTGAAGCTGCCTCACATATCAATCTAGTACCTTCTGCTCAGATGTGGCAACCTGCTCAAAAGGATATTGTATTTTCATCAGATGACTTTGAAGGTATGACCTTTTTGGAAACATCCTAATTTCCTTGTGCGAGAAAATGCTTCAGTACATTTTTTCTCTCTTCATAATCTAGTATTTCACTATTACATCTGGGTTATTCATGGTCTAATTCTCATTTCAATCAATCAAATGGAACCTTTCCCCTAGGTTCAATGATTATGTTCCATTATTTTGGCCGGCCACCTCCAGGATAGTCGAGGCTAACTGTGTTTTAAAAAAAAAAATGATTATTTTCCACCAATGCACATTAACCAATTGGAATATTTCTTTATTGTTGTCTGTAAGATTTCAATGATAATCCCATAATCCCAGCAATGCATCAGTAATTTGTTGGGTGGTATTTACGCTGCATTAAAGATTGCTACTTTTTCAAGTTTGCGGGACCTTTTCCGACTATCTATTATTCTGTGTTCAGCTTTAACAACCAACAGCATTCCATCCGGTAGGCCTCCCACCGGTGACAGGAAGCTATTCTCCGATGTAACAAGGCTTGGTTTTGCTGCAGCACACGATTCACCTTCTTTAAGAGGCGAAGCAGCTGCCGATTCATCAGGCCACGCCACTAAAGCCTCTAATGTTCAAGGTATGCCTTTTGGCCAGCGTATAAATTGCTATTTCTCAACCTTCATCATAATTGTTTCTCGAGCGCATGTCGTTAAATACAGCGTTAAACTTGGGATTTTACTGTCTAAGAATCTGTCTTTGACTTCATTTTCATTGCTTCAAATATAGCTGCCGGGAACACAACAACATCGTCATTTGCTACAATTTTATCTTCTGCCCGAGAAGTAGAGAGCTCTGAGCAGCACACCAATGCTTTGGTAAAGAAAGGGAAGAAACCAAACAAAGTACTCTTGTCCACTGCTGGAGGTCGTCGTTACTAATCTCCGACGAAACCTCTGTTAGTTATTAGGCGCGCCTGAGCGTGTACATTTAGTTTCTGAAAAATAAGACGCGTGTTCAAAGTCATGCTACAAAGATGTTGCACTTTGAGGATTTTGTATTCCTTATGTGGTGACGCCATTCTTCTTGCAGTATGGAAGAGGATCAACTTATGTGTCCTATAGAAAAATCTATTATTAATCGAATAAAGTCTTAATTAAAATTCTTCTCAGCTAAAGAGTAGACAGACGTATTTTAGATAAATAAAAAATTATGTCTTATTATTACACAAATCCAGAATCTTCCAACTCTAGTCAGCATTTATATATATATAAAGAAATATAAAAGAACCGACTTTTTTTTTTTTTTTTTTCTTTGCAACGGGTCTCGCTCTCGCCACGTCTCCTCAGCGACCCCACGCGTCGCCCATCGCCGACACGCGTAGTGACAAAATCGAACCTTGCGGGCTAAGCACCTTCCCGATTGATCATCCAATCTCTCTATAAAAATCCAATCTTCCATCGTTTATTGCATCAGGAACCATATCCATCGATCTTTGCCGACCTTTCCCAATTAATCCAACAACTACTCCACTGTCTTTGATTGCCTCCGGCGAGCTGCATCCTTTTTTTCTTGTCGATGGAGAAGGACGCCAAGGTAGTAGACGCCCACGTTGACGCCACAGAGCAGGCCAAGTGGGGGACCAGGCAGATGGGCCCGCCGGCAGCGCCGTCGGCGCACCCGGAGAACCAGAAGGCCGCACTGTGGACGCTGCGAGGCGACGACGAGCGTCCCCCCTACGTGCTCGACTTCGAGCCGGTGAGCCGGCCGGCCGGCAGCCCCATGGAGAGCATCCTCGACTACTTCAATTCCTGGGCCAAGAAGGCCGAGGACCTCGCGCACAACATCTGGCACAACTGTAATCGATCGAATCTATGCGACTATCTGTTTTTTTTTTTTTGGTTTGTTTAATGAAATTTCCGGTGATCGATACGATTATCTGTGTCGTGATTAATTCGCAGTGAAGGCGGCGCCTTCGATGACAGGGGCGGCGATGGGGAAGCTCAGCCTCACCGCGAAAGCCCTCACTGAGGGTGGATTCGAGTCGCTCTACCAGCGGACCTTCCACACCGACCCCAACGAGCGGCTCAAGAAGACCTTCGCCTGCTACCTCTCCACCGCTGCCGGGCCCGTCGCCGGGACCCTGTACGTCTCCACTGCCAACGTCGCCTTCTGCAGCGACCGGCCCCTGTCCTTCCGGGCGCCTTCCGGTCAGGAAACCTGGAGCTACTACAAGGTCTACTATACGAATCTATCGATCAGTCACGCAGTAGCTTAATCTTCCATCAAATGAACCGGATTTAATTCTTTATCGTTGCAGGTGATGATCCCGCTGGGGAAGATAGCGAGCGTGAGTCCGACGACGTCGGACGGGAACCCGGCGCAGAAGTTCATACACGTAGTGACGGTGGATGGGCACGAGTTCTGGTTCATGGGCTTCGTCAACTTCGAGAAGGCGGCGGAGCATCTGCTGAACGCGGTGGCGGACTACGCCGCGGCGGCGTCGGGTGGAGCTCAGCAGCCCGGGATCGCGCAGAGCGTCGGCGTTTAGAGCATCAAATCGATCTATCTAAGTAATTGCATTGTACTGTTCCATCCAGTTGGCTATGTGAATTGGGTTTGTTCATTGTTGCTGTGGCGTGAGTTTGTATGTTTGTATTGCTGTAACGAAGAAGAACAGAGCATCATCAGTTATAGACAGTAATGTTATTAACAGGATCAAATCACTCAGTTCTTAAAGATTCAAATTTAGTGTTGAATCCTTCTCATCCAATTATCCATCTCCTTAGTTATGGCCATGAGTTTCCATTATTGAGCACTCCCTCTATTCTCTTCTCCTCCAAAGTTTTTCAGGTAAATTTTTCTTAGGCATAACCATGGCTCTCTATTTGGGAGTCAACTAGTGAGTCAATTGAATTCCCATAATAAGTGACAATCATATTGTTGATTTAGTAGAGGAAGGCAACAACTTTCAGATGACCATCTTGCAACGAACCCTTCGATTCAGTTATCTGATGTTTCTGATAGTAGAGTTTAGAGTTTGACGTGACAAATGGAGGTATGCGTTGGATAGCATTATAAGTTACTACATGATTTCCAAATGTTCAGTCCCCTCGGATGGTCTAGTGGCTAATACATGAGGTGTTGCCACCAATGATTTCCAAATATTTGAAAATGTCACCGCTAGGAACCATAAGTATACTTGTTTTAGTACTTTCTTTAAAAGATGTATGTTCTCTTAAACAAGGTAGATTCCTCCTCCTCACTTTCTTTAAGAGTGGATTTCTTAAAAGCTATTCCCATTCTCTCTTCTCCATAGATTCGTCATAAGAATTTTTCCTTGTGCAACTTCATTATCTATATTAAGCATTCATTATAGGATCTTATTGTCTGCTTATTCTTCCTCTTTCTACTTGTTGCCGATGGCCCTCTATGCAATATGCTCTCTCTTGCGTCTGAAATATATAAACATAATTCATAACGATTGATCATGTAGTGAGAACCATATACAATGCTAAAAAGTACTCCATACCAATTCAAATGACTTTTGATACTCGCAATCTCTCTACCATTTAGGCTTCTCCTTGTGTTAGGAATAACTACATATGTAATACCGGCGAATGTGGAAATTGGAAGAGTTGCGGTCTAGCATTAGCGATAAGAGCCACTTAGATTAGCCAAGGAGACTGCCCATCCACCACGCGAAGACCTCTAATTTCGATTACCAATCAAAGCATGCTCTTCAAAAGAGATTATAGGCAAGTCATCCTTGGCTAACAAAGCAAGATCTTATCCTCATGCAAGACCTCCCTTCCACTCTACTCATCACTCCGTGTGATGCCTTCGTTCCTTCAAAGTTGGCACGTATTTATAGCTAGCGATTGGCAATGATTTTCCACGATAAACAGTATTTGATTTCGCGAAATCTGTCGGCATGGCTTGCTTTTCTTTCATGTTTTGTCATGTAGAATATATTCTACACCCTTTTTTGAAAGATAAGTTGCAAAATATGCTTTCAAATTGTGTCAAACTTTGCTCTTTAAAGGTAAAAAGGCGGTCCCCTCGATCTTGCTAAAGATCTTGACAAAGCTCCAGAAGGAACTTAAATAAGGGTTTTGTAGTGTGTCTTTCAATAGAGCTCGAATGGAAGGCACCTGCCTCTAAGAGTTTTTGACATCTAGCGGCCATTATTCCATCTACCTAAAGTCAATTCCTCCGCCACTAGGCGATGTGTTTTTTTGTGGTCCATTGTGTATGGGTTGACCTTTTGGTTGAGGATTACAAGTGATGGCGATTCAAAATTATATTCTTGGCTTCTCCCATCAAAAAAAAAAAAAAAAAAAAAAAACTTTTTTTTCGCCCTTTCTTTCCCCCAATTCTTCTTCTTCGT
>JBBPFP010000118.1:6501828-6518220 GCA_037974795.1 Kaempferia galanga | reverse complement strand
TTTATAAAAATTCTAATAAATCAAATGTATATTCTAATATATTTTTAAATTATTTTATTTGTTTTACTATTATAATGTTTAATTGATATTCTAATTTTTTTACTATTTTAAATATATATTATTTAAATTAATAATTAAATAAATTATTTATTTATATAACTATTATATATGAAATAATTTTGTTTATTAATTTATATAATTATGATTATTTAATCTCAATATTGAAGAACTATAAAGGTTACCTAAGCAAAATATTACAAGAACTAATAATTCCATTTGATTCACGACACTTCTTTCTTTTAGTATTAGTAAGGTAACATATTGTAATTTATCAATTTTAATTTGAGTTATTAATAAATCAATTTTCTTTAAAAAATTATATTTAATTATTTTTTCTATCCATTGTTCAATAATGAAAAACTTATATAAAATCAATATACAACTTATTTTTAAATTATACATAATAAATATAGTTATCTAATAATTACTATATATAAATAAAAAAATATCAAAACTATATCAGCACGACATGATACGATACCAAAACCGTATCGTTCCGATCTAAGACCGAAACTTCGGCATGAGTCGAGATTTTAAACCTTGGATGGAAGTGTCCGAACTACACTGTAGGAGTGTGATATAAAAGCAAACCAATTGACAAGATTCAAAAGTCCTTAGCATAAAAGTAAGTCCTTAATATTAAAAATTAGAATAATGTTTTAGGGTCAGAGCAATGAACATATGCATTAGTACTAATGTTCCGCACAATCATAAAGAGTCTAGATAAATGAACATAAAGCTTTTTGAATATAATTTTTGGAAAGCATTTAGAGTAGATATGACAAACACATTCCTTAAATTTATGTCTTGAATGTCATAAGCTTCATTATTCAGTGCAATGTTCCTAACATCAAAATAAATCTACATACTCAGTAAAGTTCTCAAATGACTAAACAAAATTCGTGCAATGTTCCCGATATCAAAGTGAATCTATATACTCAGCAAAGTTCTCAAATGACTCGACAAACTCTCAATTGACTAATAAATGGGAAGTGGTAGGTAAAAGAATTTGATTAATAGGTTAAACTTTGGATCTATACACAACCTCAAATAGACTTCAATTAGTAGTCTACTAGTCTGATTTCTAAATTGTTATAAGCAAATTCACCGAGTGCCAAAATAGAATCCTAAATACCTATTCTTTGCCCACTAAACATCTGACTGAATTTCCTAAACTATGATGAATGGCCTTGGTCTATCAGTACGTGGACGGAAAGCAAACATAACTTAAATTAAATGTCATACAATCTAAGAATCTCTTTAAACAATAATTTAGCTATATGTGATGCATGTTTGGTCTTGTTAGGCGGTGACATCTTAAAATCAATTTACAACTACTAAGATTTAGTTATGGCTTTAATTAATCCCAGGTAAACCCAAAACAAAGTTCGTGCTAATGACTTTCTAGGCTCATGGAGAATAAATGATAGACACGTGTTACTTAGTTGCCTTGACTGAGTGACACATGTGAATCTACGATACGATCCAATCAATATCTTGTCACAATGAGCAAGCAAAATTGATCTAGAATCAAGATGTGGTCTTATTTTTTCTAAAGTGTCTAGCTAGATTATTTGTGTGTATTTCCCAAACAAGAAAGTCTCTAGACTATGTCTTAGAAATCCATAAACACATACTAGTTCCTGATCAAAACATTAAAGATCATAGTGATCCCCATTTCGAACATCAGAGATATATTTATCCCAACAATCAAATCTTATCATTGACGGGGTGCATTGTGTGTAATTTGACCACTACATTGCTCAATGCATCAAAATATTTTTATCGTCCACACCAAGTTAATATTTAGGACAAAAGTGTATTTCTAGAGAAATATCCAATCCACTTAGCATATTTACTTAGTTTCCTCTATTGATTGGATGAAACTCCGTGTCTTATGCTCAGAGTACAAGATGAGTTCAAGAGTCAATAAGTAGTGATGTCAATGCCTAAGGACCTAACAATAGTATTGAAATTGATATAGGTTTGGCTAATCTCAAATAATTCCTTAGCATAGAGGTGACTCGTTTTGAGGGAGATATTTACATCTCACAATATAAGAATGTATTTGATAGCAGAATAGGTATAAACCCTAATAAAGCCAATAAAGCTTTATTGTGACAATCAACCTAAGAAGCCTATAGCCTTGAATCTCATTTTTGTAAAATAATTAAACAATATAAATATTAATCTCACTTCACTGGAGAAAAAAAATGCAAGATTATCTTATCTTTTGTTAGTTATAACGATTAGTTAGCAAATTTGCAAACCAAATCGCTAAGAGGGATTGAAATTGAATATATTTATAATAACATAGGTTTTTAAAATATAATTGAACTAAGTAAAGGGAGAATGTCATAAGATAATTGGGCTCATATATAAATGAGTAAGATACAAGGGTCCCTTTTTAATATTCCATATTCATAATAATATCGAAATATAAATAGAAGGATTACCTAAGGTCGTGTGGATTAGTTCCTTTAATAATGACGACTCTAAAGTTTATTAATCAACACATTCAATTTATAATTTTTCATATAAAAAGTATATGTCAATCATTTAATAAACAATATATAATAATATCTAAAGTGTCCATCACAAAAATAATAAAATAAAGTGTCCACTTATAGAACAAGTTGAAACTTATGAGTTATATGCTACCAAATATGCTAGCTTCAGTTTGTTAGACAATCTAGTTCAATTTAATGATCCAAAATAAGCCAAGATTTTTATCTGCATAATGTAGGTTGCATAAGCTATCTGCAATTTATATGTGATCTACTTCTAAATGGATCAAGGTGGCCACATATGACCTAGACGACCACATTTTAGAACCATTAAGGGGAATGTTAAAATTAATATTTCCACATTAAGTACTTACTCATTAGATGTTATGTTAGAGTCCTATAGTGGTTCTCTTTAAACTTATAATGATATTCACTCTCACAACTAGGCGTTATTTCAATGTTTCATGGGTGAAACAGATGTCTAATTGTCTTTTGATTAACATAATTCAATTTTATTCCTCTCAACTAGGTTTTTTAACAAACATGCCACACTGAAACAGTACAGAGCCTTTCAAAATCTTCATGTAGATACATGGTACATGGTGGTGCATATCTACTGAGACAATACATTTATACCGTCTGTTATAATAGAAATCTTAAGTTCATTGTCCTCTAGTTTCACATGTCAAGGATAAATATTTGATTCATCGAGTCAATAATTAGCTTGATGCTCTAATGATAGCATATCCAACACAAATTCCTGAACGTATAACATCTTCAAAGAACATTTTCATAGTGGGCAAAAGAAAACAAACCTGCTAGCTGTTGCACAAGTATGCAATATAGTGATCATGCGCTGTGCAAGAGATACTATTGTTAAAGATCTCATTGCAGAGAACTCATGTGAGGACTTCCAAAGCTGAAAAAGAGAAAGCTAACTCAGACAAACTAATAAAAGTAAAACTAAGAAGCTAATAAAAGTGCTAATCTGAAGCAATTACCTTGAGAGTACTGCATAAGCCAGGGAACATCAATGTTAGGGATCCTCTATCTCCTATCACTCCAGCACCTATACGACAGCCTTCTGGTTTACAAATGTGCATTTCATCCTCTAGTACTTTGTCTAATTCATCATCAACATCCCATAGATGTAGAAAACATAAACTGAATCTAAGTATATGTCCTTCAAGTGACCCTTTTATAAGTCTGCTATCAGGTCCTTGAGAATTAAAAGTAGAAGATTTGCGGCGACCACTTGGCTCAGTGATATCATTTTCAGAAACTTGAACATTCATTTGCTTATCACTGTTTTGTTTAGAGAGAGGAAACATAAGAGAAGAAAGATCAAATTTCAACACCGCAATACCAGGGAATGGACAAAAACATTTCACAGGATGCTTCTTTCTGCTAGCCCGTTGTGATTTTGTTTGGCTTGTAGAGATATCTCTAGCTAAATCGTGATCAACATCACATGTGTTTGGAGTATGCATCAAAATTGGCTTCCTTGCCTTGGTGTTCTCTAGCTGATTAGTATTGCTGTCGAAAGAATCCATACTCCTATGAGATTTAACAATTTTAGGCAAGATTGCACCAGCCTCTGGTTTTGCATTGGATAGTGAAATTATTGCATCTTTAGGAGCTGAAAGATGTAGGGAAGATGCTGAAGTTGTACCACCTAAAATGGTTCCAGTAATAGAGTTTTTATGGATGCCTTTACAGAAATGATCAAACATTGATTGAGATGCTGTCCCCCTGATAATCCGCTCTCGAACACCTGTTTTCACATCCCAAAGATATAAAACACTGACAGCATCTGATAGTGACTGAAGGTTCCTACACAGACATGCTACATATCCTTTTGTGCTGTCCCACGCAACCATAGATGGATAACTGGGATGCCCAGGAAACATTCTTTCAACTCTCAATGTCTCCAGTGAAACAAGAGCTACACAACAATCTTCTCCAACAGACAAGAAGCAATTATTCCAAGGATGACAGGTCCAAGTTGGTGGCAATATAATTTGCCTAATAGGAGCTACATGATGATGCATTACTAAAATAAGGTTACCTGTGTCCATATTCCATATTCGAGTTGTGCAGTCCATACTTCCAGAAATCAAAACATTGTGAAAAGTAAGCTCATCTGAATATGCAGCCATACGATGTGCAGCCAAACAAAGAACAGCACCTGTGTGCCCATCAAATACACGATCAGAAATTTGCAGATAATTGGAATTATTTGAACTACCAGGACAAGAATTCTCCTCATGAAACACATTTACAAATTGGCATATTTCTATCTGACCATTATAGAAACCATAAACTACAGCATATGGGCCATATAAATCTTCAGAAAGGACCATCGAAGATGAGACAGCGTTATTCACTCCACTGCTGCCATCACCGTACTTGCCAGATGAACCACTGGAGTATCCGAGGTAACTATCCTGGATGTTTTTCTCTGTGCCTTCTCCCACCGCATTCATGCATGCAAACGCTGGTTCAACAGAAAAACTGCCTTCGCCAAGCATTTCTGTAGCATATGGTCTACCATCTACCATTCCTTCTGATTTTGTAATGGACCAATTTGTAATCACAGGTTTCCATACTAAAGAACCACCAACTCTGAAGCATAATGATTCTGCACGAACTAGACATTGATTTAGTTGACAGAAATGAATAGATTTATTCTCATCGAGCATATTAGGGTTTGCTGGAATTTCACACAGAAGCTGAAACTTGAATGTAACATCTGAGATCGAAACCATATATACCACTCCTGCACCGGTATTGCTCCAAACAAAAAATCTCCCGGTAAACCCATCAGCCAATTCCTCAGGCTCTGACGGATTTTGTTCATCTTCTTCTCTGAGAAACATACCTCCAATCAGTAGTGACTTCTTAGAAGAGTATTCATTGAGGAGGGAGCTACCAGCTAAATGGATCTCACCTACGGTGGCACCATCTTTAACCGACTTGAACACACAGTAATCCGCCCATATAAATGCCAAAATTTTCCCATGGATGGAAACTGCCACTGCTACGGAGTTTGGTTCGTCCTGAAAACTCCCTCCGGAGATAGATGCAGTGGCATCGGAAGATGAGTCTCTTTGCGGGGATGTGGTTTCTTCACCGTCGTGTTCTTTCTCGGAAACCCTAAAAACAATTGTCTTTCCATGCCCGTCAACCAAGATCGCTTCGTGCCTCTTCTGTCCTCCATCATCCGACAACGGAATCACCAACATCGACTTCACAGGACCAATTGGCAAGCTTCCGTGGAAGACGGTCCGACGCACGTTCAGCGACCAAGAATCGACTATGACCACAGCACAGCTCAAGCCCTCGTGCGCGTGGTGACCAACGGATTCGGGAGATGTGTAGATGATGCACGCGTACCGCGGAGATGAAGGTAGTGGCGATACAAGAGAAGGAGACCCTGCCCAAGGTGGAAGCTTTCTCCTGCGACGGCATCGTCCGCTCCCAGAGGTCCAGACACAGAGGACGCCATCGGCGCAGGCACTCAGCAGCGCTTTGGCGCCGTGCAGATCGGATTCGGAGGACGAGCAAGGGGAGAGATCGGAAATGGTCGAGGCGTGTCCGCAGAGCAAGGCCACGGGTCGGATCTCGGGAAGGGCAGCGAGGCTCCACCAGACGATGGAGCCATCGGATCCACCGGTGTAGAGGGCGGGAGACGGGCGGTCGAGGACGAGAGCTGCGGTAACACGGTGAGAGGGAGGAGCGGCAGGCCAAAGGCACGCGGCCGACGTGCACTTCATCCGGCGCCGGTGGCCGTCGTCTCCGTGTTTGAGGCTTCCTTCACAACTCTGCGAAACATCGCTGGTTCATTCCACCGACTAGGAATGGACCGGCTATTTGAGCCGGACAGATCACCCCTGGAAACTGCTACGGGTGACGTCATCCTATTCGAAGCGCTGCATTGAACATCGAAAATGCCCGTTCAGAAAGCCCAATAGTTATCGGATCCGGTTGAAAACTGATAACCCGAACCCTCGTAAACCCATGAAACTAGAGAGGTAAAATTCGGGTTTTTGTTTCAGAATTTATCTGTTTTTTTAACGAATTTACACGTGGCTCGAATTAAATGTTCTTCAAAATTAGAGCATATGTTTCATAAATAAATTTTTTTAAAACGAACAAATAATATTATATATTAAATTTAACTAACAAATTACACGAACTTAAAAATAAAAAATTTCAAACTCATTAAAAAAAATTAACGTCAATAAAATAGTTATTGATTTCATATTTAACTCAATTATCTTATTAAAAAAAACTTAAATAATATAAAATTAAAACTAAACTACTTTATCAAACAAACTAACTAACTTAAAGAATATAAAATTTAACTCTATTGATCCATTTATATATTAGAAAAAGGAGATATCATTATCGTCCATGGCAATATTCTAGTGTTAAAATTAAAAAGTTCTTACGGAATATTTAATTAATTAGAAGGTGATAAATTTACTATAATGAGATAAGGAATTAATTTCTAAGTACCGCATACTTTGAAAAAAAAAATCCCCCCACCTCCTAATCAATTTGACAATTAACTATAAATTATCTCTACAATTTATCTTTATTTTCCTAACCTAAATTAATCGAGCAAATTCAGATACATTGATTATTAAAAGAACACGTTTATTTTCTAAAATGCTCTTTCACTTATTGTAGCTAAAAGTAAACCTTTCTTGCTAAAAATAATAATTTATGTCATTATATTTATTTAAAATCATTGAGGTCTTAAAAAAACTATATTTGTATTAGTCCCCTAAATATATTCAAGTTCTCTTTTTCCATATTTAAAGTCTTTAAGGTCACCAATGACTTTTATATTGAAAATATTTATAGGGCTAAACTAAGAGGGTTTGATGGCCCTAAAGATTTAAATTCACGCTAAACAAATAAAATTACACTCCTATCGACCTATAAATCTATCCTTGATTTTTTTTCAATATATATATATATATATATATATATAATCATTATTAAATTTTGACCTAAAGTTATTAATGACCTTTATTTGAAATTTACACCATTATACTCCTAATAATCTCTTAAATTCATTTATATTATTATTATTATTTTCAAATTTAGAGCATTATCATTAATGAACTTAAATGTATTCACTCTAAACTTACACCATTCTATTATCTAACATTCTCTTTGAATCTAACTATGCTTAACGTGAATCTGATTCTTTTTCAACCATCTACAAAGTCGAGTCATTAATACAAATAAATAATATGAGATTCATTTTAAACACGTACAATTTTCTTTCTGGCAAACCTCAATCCAAACATGCTCATATTCTTTGATTTTAGATTATGAGATCTGAAAAGAAATTCAATCATTAATAAATTCCAACTAAAAATCTAGACATTAAATTCATTCTAAACATAAAGCATTCTCTCCTAGAATTGCCTTGGGTAAAAACTCAACAATGTACTTAAATAAACAAAGTCACTCCAAGCTTTACCTATTCTCTTCACGGCATTTTTCCTTAATTTTCCTATACAACACTAGTTTTAACGATCATCAAAACTCATTTACAAACCTATACAATTCAGATTCATTCTAAACAACTCAACATCTGTAAACATAGTCAAATGAAAGTGCCAATCCCTTAAGTTATTTGAGAACCAACGCTATTGGAAGGGAGCAATCTAGACACTTTTGCACTATTCTGAGTTCCTAAGTCGATAAAATTTTATACACTTAACCAAAAAAACCCTAAGAACAGATGGGGTTGATAGGTCGGTCGAAACTCCATCACAGACATGGAACCAGATCATAAATCGATGAAAACAAATTTTTTGCTCTGTGCACGAGAAAGAAACATTTGGGGCTTCATATAAAACATATTTCTTTCTACACCTGAAATGCCCCTATCATATAGGTGGGTCATAAAAACTCGCAGAATTCACAATATGGACGAGCTGGTAATACTTTACAAATACTGCCTGAGGTCAGCTACAACAGTAAACTTCAACGTGGTACTAATTCCCGACTCGTCATGTAGCATCAGTTCTGATCATTTCTTCCCCTGATGCTTCTTTCAAGTCCTAAATGTACAACCCTCCCCATATCATTGTCTGTCAATCTTTCCCTCCCTGTTGAATCCATACATGAACTCATTACACATGCTTCTTCAAACATTAGAGCTGTAGTAAGGTAACAAGTTCAGTACAAACATAGAATAGAAAGCAGGAAAATAGCAACGATTGTATAACCAAGCAGTAGGCGGCGAAATGATATAATATGATACATTTGTTTTTCAATAACAATTCAAAACACACTTTGAGATAAGGGGATGATTCGTGAAATATATAGACAAAAAAAAAGGTGTTTCTATGCCAAAAAAAAAAGTCGTGTTTTTTAATATCATTAAATGATAATTCAATGATGAAATGTATCGAGAGTTACAATGGTAAGGTATAGGAAGCATAAGACTATAGAAACATTTGTTAAAAATAATATAAAAGATTTGGGTGCTGCTAGTGATTGGGCTTTAGAGTCCAATAGATGAATAAGATCTATGGTGCCAAACAGTTGGAGCTAAACATTTTTTGATGATACGGTATCACCAATGATGATGGCTGTGGAAAAAAGCTTTAACACAATTTTAGGTTACTTCAAGAATTTTAATTACGTAATTTTTGGAGAGTAGAGCCATTTTTAAAAGTTCTCGATTAATTCTAGTAGTGGTTCTAAATCAGATCTGCTATTGAATTAGTTGTCTCATTATTTGCATGACTCCTTGCTCATTCATTGGCACAACTATTTAGCATGTTAAATGAGGCTAGATAATGGTTATAGAATTTTCATTTGCTCACTTATATGATGCATGTTTTGGCTACCTGTAAAGATCTTCAGGAACATACATCTAAAGCATCCACTTCAAATATCAAAAACTTCTTAAAACCCAAGGGCATCATCAGGTGGCTAGAGATTCTATGGGGACCACTAGACCTTTTGGTAACCTAGGGTAACAGAAATTTAAAAAGAGAAACAGGTTAAACGCATGAAAATAACATTTGCCATCGCCAGAGAATGGCAACGTTTCATATAAATAAAGGTCCATGATTTAGTGAATCTCTACATTATGTAACTAAAGAAGATTATCAACAACATGAATAATATCTGGTAGATTGCAACTTAAAAAGGACCAGATTATCTTGAACATAAGCATGAAGTGTTTTCTTATGAATGTAAACCACCGAGAAAACTATCGATTGATTACCTTTCTTGCAGGAACTCCTGGTTTCAAAAAGTTATTTCCAAATCCTTTCTTCTTGTCAGCTGGTTTAAGAATCTGAAACGAACATGTGAGAGTGTCATCTACACTCATCATAGCACCAGCATTATCAAATTCACCACAATAGTTTGGAGCAGAGAAAATTGTCACCAACTGGCGCTTTGCAAAAAATTCATAGCCATCTTCCACCACCTGCCAAGATCAGCTCCATGTGTTGAAGCGAACTCGATGTATTCATTCAGTGACCATGTTCTTGGAAGTAAGTGGTTAGTTGCTACTTACCTGGTGGGCTCGGCAGATGAGATCCAAATCATGCTTCTGAAGAAATTCAGACACCTTGTCTGGCCCAAAAGTATAAGAGACACCTCTATCATTTTCTCCCCAGCCTTCAATATCTTTATCCGGGTCCGACCAAAGCAAATCACAAAGCAGCCCTTGGTCTGGAACATCCACAGGACGAGCAATATTTCTAATCTGATCCAAGTTCTTTAGTTCAGGAGACAGACCCCCATGCATGCAAATTATTTTCTCGTCAATAAGTGCAGCAACTGGGAGACAGTTAAAACAATCTGTGAACACTTTCCACAATCGAACATTGTATCTCCTCTTGCACTCATCATAAAAACCATATATCCGGTTGATGGAAGCACATTCATGGTTACCCCTAAGGAGGAAGAAGTTCTCTGGGTACCTAATCTTGTATGCGAGCAGCAGACATATACTTTCTATGCTTTGCTTACCACGATCAACATAGTCCCCAAGGAACAAGTAATTTGCCTGTGGTGGGTACCCACCATATTCAAAAAGCCGAAGAAGATCAGTATACTGACCATGGATATCTCCTGCAACATCAAAAGTTTAATATCCATAACAAAGCATCAAAATTGGTTTCATATGTGTCTCTCAAAAAATGGGAAACAAAAATAGAATATCAATTTGTGTCGGGTTGTTAATAGATCCAATCCATGTCCTAGTTAGCCAAAATAGAACCAAATAGCTAGCAGATGAGAACAAGGAAATTATGTTGATTACCAAAGATCAATCAAATTTAAGAATCAAGTAAATCTAATTATATATCTATACACGACAAAAGCATTCAAAAATTATAACTCGTTCTTTTAGAATATCACTAGTGTTGGGTGTTAAGCCATCACACTAAAGTGAGCACATAACCTTGCTTATGCAAGAAAAGAGAGCCTCCGTTACAACACTAATGTTTCTTGAAATAGTTCAAAAACAATTCAAATTAATTTTGGATTTAAAGTTTTGAGTTGAAATAATTATTCCCCCTGACAAGCCACCAATAAAATAAACTTATATTTGCATTAATTAATTAAGTATCAAACCAATGCCCATTGAGACAATTAAAAGCTTGCCTAAATAATACAATATAAAATAGTACCAAAAAGAAGTATCAAAGTCCAAAAGTGTAACAAGTTCTAGGTCTTATTGTCTCAGTTATTTATGGCTGACTACAAGGATTTTTTTTTTCTTAATACTTGAATAAATGGCCATCAACATAAAGTTGATCTTCTCACCAGTAACATGGGTTATTTGCACAGTTAGGTATGTAATCTTCTGTCATGACCTATACTACCATTTTTCTCTTGTTAGTATTCCCTATTTCAATATCTTACCTTTAACTTCCAAATACATAGAACTCCTATAAATCCCCAACTGAAATCTTGTGACCACTTGAATTTCTAGATAAAGATTTTATGTATGCAAGACGACAATTATCTTTCTCAAGAAAATAGTACCAAGGAGCAACTTTTGTATCAACCATTCTCCATCATGTGGAACTCCCATTTACCAAAATGAAATCTTGTGGCCACTCAAGAATCTATATAAAAATTTCATCTATTGAGGCTGATAACTTCCCTTCTCGTGAAAATAGTACCATAGGACAAGTTTTGTATTATAAATTCCCTATTTCACCCATCTTGCCTTCAACTTCAGACTATGTAGAACTTCCATTTCTCCAACTGAAATCTTGTGACCACTCAAATATCTACATAAAATTTATCTATCAAGGCTATAATTTTGCATACAAAAACAGTTCTGTGGAACTAATTTATATTGTCCAAACACATTTGTGACAAACAATTCCCATTAAAATCCCAAGTATATCCTTCGTAACTAGAAAAACACCTTCGTTCTCCTATGCTACATTGAAAGTCAACTGAACAAAATGAACACTCCAATACTACAGAACTTTATTGGCACAAGTTTATCAAGAGACTTTACTATAAGCTAATGACATCGAAATCTCTGAGTCGCTAGGGAAAAAGAAATAGTTATGGAAAGGCAAGAAATTTGTATAGAATATTATACAGTAAAACTGAAATAGCTTTAGAAGCATCCCTGCACTGATTACTATCCCATCTCAGACAAACAGATTATTATCATCCGATTCAGACAATCATATTCTACCTTGGAACTATTAGCTTATTTATCTAGATGATCAGATCAAAACCAATCAAGCAAAAACCATGCTCCAAGTTGCATCCATATCTCATCCGAAACAGGGAAGGGCGATTGCTTCTCTATGGGTCCCCCATGGTTGACAGATAAAAAACAACGATTACTTTGTGAAGAGGAAGTTTTGCGAACATTGAAAGCAAACATATATTATCTTTTCAACAACCACAAAAGAACAGGATAAAATGCATTCATGAAGACTTAATTATGAACAAACAATTCAGTCTTGCCGGTAAATTCTACTCCATAGTCAAAATTCCAAGCCACCATCTTAAGCATTCGCCATAATTTGTCAAGTAAAAGAATTAAAAACAAACAATAAAGTATGGATCAAGAAAGACTAGAAACCATGACATCAGCTAGCTACCAAAGACAAAGAATCTCGGTCGTTCACAAATTAGAAAGAACACACAATCACAACAAAAAAAACATTGAAATTGGCACAAGAAAGAAAGATCAAATATTAGAAAACGGAGCTTTATAATTCAAAACCGCAACAAAATCCAAAAAAACAAAAAAAAAATTCTTTTCGGCGTATACCGCAGATCTTGACGGGGGCCTCCAGCTCCAGCAGAATGGGTTGGCTGAGGAAAATTTCCTTGGATGTGATGCAGAGCTGCCGGATCTCCGCATCCGTCACCTGCGCGTTCTTCGCCGCCTTCGTCCCCTTGGCTAGCAGAAGCCGCCTTATTATGTTGTCGAGCACCGCCTTGTCCATGGGCATCCTCGTGATTCCAGCGCACCTCTTCGCTCGATCGGGATGAGGAGGATCGAAGGAGGGATTGAAGGAGATCTCGCTCTCCCTGTTCCTCTTCCCCCTTATGCTCTCATCCCGCTTCGTTCTCCACCGTCAGCCATGGACCGATTCGGAAGAGAAGCGTGGTGCCGACTCCGGAGCCCTAATAAACCACATCCATCTGCTTCCGTGTCGCTGTAACGCTCACGCCTTTTTAGGTACACATCTAACGTATCGGATGCGTGCCGTTATAAAAGACCGTCGTATTAAATCCTTTATTCTTTATTTTTTTTTAAAAAAAAAGTTAAATGTGTGTTTACTTGAATAGACGGTCAAATTTTCCTTTTAGGGATAGTCGACAGTGCTCCTAATTTTTCAGTCAAATTCTCAAATTTTTAGTTGATTTAAAATCCTATCTATCGGCTACAGCCTAAATAAAATTATTAAATGCCTAAATTCTACATCTCATTGATTGAAAATTCTAGGGTTAATTGTCTGTATAACTTAATATTTAATATAAAAAAATTCTTTATCCAGTATATTAAAACACTTGATAGTCTCCTTAATTAACCAAACACATTGAACACGAAACAAATAAAAAGAAGAACCTTATTCAAAGAATATATTCGAAAATTAAGAAAGTTATAGCAATAGTTCTAATAGAACAAATGAAGAATAAGGGGGAAAAAAGGTAAGGAGAGAATTGCATTCTCATTCATTTTGGCCCCCTTGTTTTTGACAAAAAAATTAAAAAACACCTTTTTTTTGTTAATTATCGAAGGGGCAATTTTTTTACATATATTTTTTTTTTATCAAAAAGGCATCCCGCCAATCAATCCCTATAAAATGACACGTGCCTTCAAGTTCATTGTTTAACAGATTTCAAATTTATTATTTATTCCAAGCGGTTAGACATACAAGAAAAAAAATATTATTCTTTTTCAATTATTTGTATTGTATTAATGTTTGTGTTCATCTTTTCCTATTTATCTTTTAAATTTGTTTCATGTTATTATTTATTTATTTATTTATTTTAATAATTAAGTATCCATTTTTACATTCGATTAATTCTAGAGGAGACTCACTGAAATTTTCTATTTACCACTAAAATAAATCAAGAAGCATAGATGGATCTTAGCAGATGGTTCGACGTCGTAAATTTTTTAAACTCCCTATTTATTATGTATCGTAAATGAGATTTGAACTCTTTTTACTTAGTAAATTCGCTCATTTCTTACTATTAAAGTTGAGACTCTTATGTTATTATAGGATTTAGGTTTTAATGTTTGTTGTTGATTTTATTCCCTTTCATTCATAAATTTTTTAAACTCCAATAATATATTTTGGATGAGATTTAAACACTTACACCCCGTTTAGAAAGTTTTTTGAATTGAATTCCATCCGGAATTGAATTTAATTCCTTAATTTAGAATTAGTAATCAACATAATTAAATTGAATTCCTTGATTTGTAATATATCATAATTGAATTCAATTCTTATATTTTTACTATTTTATCCTTTATAAATAAAACTTATTATTTTACTAATAAATAAAAGAGAAATATTTTAGTCATTTTAACTTCTTGGATGAATTCCTTTCACAAATCAAACCTCTTTAGGTCTGATTTAGTTTCAAGAGATGGAATGGAATTGAATTCCAATTACTTACCAATTCGCCCTTGAAAATCTATTCCAAAAAGATGGAATTGAATTCCAATTATTGAAAAAATTCAATTCTACCCCTTTCCGAATAGGGTGTTATTAACCCGGGAGTTCACCCTACTTTTATCATTGTACAGTCCTATGCTCTCTCATGTTATTATTTGAGATTTAAATTTCAATATTATTTAGGAATTAGATTTTTTTTAATATTTGTCGATGATTTTATTCTTCTCCTTGATTCTGACTCTAATTTTCCCCCCTCGCGTTATCGTTGACTTACACAATCCGTACGACAAGGAATCCGAATCCAATTCTCCCCTGAAAAAGCCACGAAACATTGCCTGCTTTTCATTGGCTGGCACGATCGCGCCATTGACGGCTCAGATCTCCTGCTGCGAAAAGATAAAATTGCCTTTCAGAACAAATAAAAAGGTGGTTGTTTGTGGAATATTTATTCCCTTTTCATTAAGTCTTATATTGCGCGTCGCTTTCTTTCAGTCTTTCTTTACTTCACAAATCACAATATATATATTCTTTGAAGTGAGATTTGTTTGGTCGGCATCGTAGAATAAATAACTTTTTTTAATAATGATATATTTTTTATTTGATGTACGACGGTGTAAGTTTCAACTATGGTGAAGTAATACGAACATGGGACTCCTCGTGCACCAAGTGAGAGCACGAGTCCAACTTAATCCAACCTGTCTGGCACCGTCCCTACCTGAGTCGTGCACAATAATGGATGCAATGACTTGTATTTTATGGTTATTCAACATGATGAATAACTAGATATATCTTAGTCCCACGTGGAACCCAGGGTATCACTTCTCCATGTGATTGGAATTATTAGAGGTTGTAAGCCTCCCGTGCGCACCTAGATAGAGGATGGCGCCCTGTGTGGTACGTACCCACTGCCCCCTCTGTCGTGTATATCGGGGGGAGATGGGAGGCGCTGAACATATCATTTCTTTTCAAAATTAGAGTTATGATATGCTAGGTGCCTCCCGTGCATGTTAGAGGGGGGTGCCTCCACATGAGCCCCACTGTGAGATGGCACTAGGGATAGTAATTTCATCCGAATCCGATGATGAATCCGATATCTGACCCCAATGGAAGAGTATATGGAAAGACTATCGATACCCGATATCCGACTCGAATATTTGATTAAATAACTTAGCACACATGAGAGGCGACCAGTATATCACTTCTCCTCAAGATTAGAGTTATGATATGTTGGGCACCTCTCGTGCGCGCCCAACATATCACTTCTTCTCAAGATTAGAGTTATGATATATTAGGCACCTCATGTGTGTGCCTAGCATACGTAACAAAGGGGACACCACATGTGGGTCCTACTGTCCGCCTCTATCGCATATGTTGGGCACGCACGAAATCTAGAATATCACTTCTCTTCAAGATTAGAGTTATGATATGCTAGATACCTCCCATGCGGCCATCATACGTGTAAGCTAGATGCACCCAGAGGCATGGGAGGTTGCCGCATGAGGTCAAGAGGTCGAAACTTGGCGCGCCCGAGCATGCCTCCCTCATGCCTTAATCATTTGTACTAAAGACTAGTAGCCACCCGTGATTTACCTCCTTCCTATTGGCCTAGGAACGGATTGGCGGAGACGCTGTGGGCGAGTCGCCTTTTGTTGCGACATTAA
>JBBPFP010000118.1:6394385-6405145 GCA_037974795.1 Kaempferia galanga | reverse complement strand
CAATGGTCATACATGCAAAATTTGAAAACCTACATTTGTTATGGGTAAAACCGTAACTGCAAAGTTTTGGCCCCAAATTCTACCGTTTAAACCCTTTTAGAGCCTTTTTACTATTTTTGATAGTTTTCATTTTAGGGTATTTTTGGTATTCCTAGTATTTATATGAGAGCATTTGTCTTGATCCGTGTTCGATCCTGTTGTGTGTTAAGATTGTTCAGATATATACTTTCATTTTCAGGTAAAAGATCTATTTTCTTTCTTTACAAGATTGAAATTAAGATTTGTTAATTGTAATTTTTTCCCTTTATTTGGGTCTTAGGTTATGGTCTATATAAGAGCCATGTTTAGATGTTGAGAAATTATCCTCTATTCATAATAAAATTTCTTATTTTGGTAAAACTCAGAGGGTGACATTATTCTCTTGGTTTTAAGAGAATCTTCTTGTTTTCTTCTCAATCTTTCTGTCTTGGTAGCCACAGGATAATTGCTATCCTACCTGGCTTCAAAACTTCTTTTCTTAGTATCATTAAAAAATTATTTCATGATGAAATACCTAAAAGGAATAAAACAATGATGGTTGATCCTACATGAGAACGTCGATGGTCTAGGAATAAAACAATGATGAAGCCTGGGAGGGAACACCACAGAAAGCAGGTTAAAATAATGGCCAGAGAGTTCAATCATGTCACCACTCCGATGCTCAAGTAAATCTTCAATGAAGGAGGATGAGAAATAGAAAATATGTAACGTAGTTAGGGTTTGATGCGTTATGTGCGTGTACCTTTTTCCATGGGAATAGGTTGCCTTTTATATGGTCGTGATTGTTTCGCATGTTCTCTACATGTCCCTAGTTTCTTGTGGTCGTTACCACCTTCTCGAAAATAAATGATTATTGTTGCCTATTTATATAGGTGTACGTAGCTACGTTTCACTTCTTCTTCGCGAATAGCGGCTACGTTGTCAACTTTTTCAATAAATGATAGTTCGTCGCTTTGATTTTCTAGAAATTGAGATCATTTCAGTCTAGCCGGGGGCGTTCAGAACAGGGTCAATAAGTCGAGGTGATCGATTGGGACCAAAGTCGGGAGTCAAGGCCGATTGGAACCAAAGTCGGGAGTCGGGAGTCGGGAGTAAGGAGTCTTGGCTCGGAGTACACTTGCCGTTAACTCTTGACTGCTACTTTGGCGAGATTATGGACTCTTTTGATTGTGTGGCACCTCCTAATTACTTCCCGTATCAATGGTAAAGAAGGTTATAATTAATAGCTAGCAAAAGCCATACCAAATTCATATTTTATATATTGGAAGAATACTTTTTTGACCATATATAAAAGGGTAAAAGGATGGCTGAAAGAATACAAAACTATGTCCATGCACATACGCATCTATCCCGACACAAAAGAATGGTTGCCACGAGAACACTTGCGCATTTGGGCAGATGACACCCGTAAAGTTACTTGCTTATCTTCCTAAAGAGCTATGGGTGGCTCGAGTAAACCACGAAAAGACTCCGAGAGACAAAGAACATAAGAATTTGCATCCTGCATGACACACGTATATAAATAAAGGTCCTTATCTTCCCAAAGAGCTAGGGTGGTCCGACCAAACCACGAAAAGAGTGCTCCAAGAGACCAAGAACATATGAATTTGCATTCTTCTTCTTCTTCTTTTCTTTTTCTTTCTTCTTTTTCTCACTTTGTTGCTCTCCTTTGTGATAACTTGGACATTGAGTTCTAATGGTTAGGAAAAGGCCTAGGTTTGCTTTCTGCCCAAAGCAGATGCTGCCATCTCTTTCCTAAACCAATATTAATTATGTTGGCCAACCATATACGTCACTTTATATTATAATCCAATGTCAGGTGTTAACTAGAATTAGCTGGAAGAAGATAGTTAAGATATATACAGTATTTAGTTGGCATTATAAGAAAGGAGGAATTGAAGAAGCTCAAAAGCATATATAATTAAGCATTAATCTTCTTAATGACTGCTTAGGAACTAAGCTTGTCAAATGTCCACATTGCATGTGCCATGGCCTCTTGCAGATTGCAGACGTTTCGGCTTTGCTGATGTATACTTTTAGAATGAAGGGAAACATGTGGCGAGGGTCGGGGTCCTTGAGGATAAAGGAAGCAAACATGTGGATTGCTGAATGCAATGGAGCTATAAAAGCTGGATGTGGGGTTTGGTTTTGTCACTTCCCATACTGATTTTGTTTATTTAGGATTTAGGAATGGAAACGGCAGATGGTCACCTGTGTTTTGTCAGGAAGTAAACAAAGCTTTATTTTATATTTGGAGTTAATCCTTTGTGTTAAATGATAAGTATATAAATTATAATATTATAGATATTATGTTGGCACAGTGGTGGGTCGAGAAGGTAGAAAGAATAGAACAGAGGCGGATCAGGAATGAACACAAGGAGGAAGTTGTTTAATTACTTATGGATAATCCTGCTATTAGGAAGAACCTCTCATCTAATTATATTTATATATAAACCAATCTGGTCGTCATGAAATTCCAAATGTGAGACTATTCTTCATTCATTTTGGAGTCAACTTCACTTTTTTTCCAACAGTATTTTATAATTTAGTATAATTTTAATTTAACTAAAACTTTAAAATTTATGCTAAAAATATTTGGGATTAATTTTGGTAGGATTCAATCTGTGGAAAGGAATTCATAGAATTGTGTCTATTCCTATATATGGATTAGGAACTAAATTAGTTGGCAAGATAATGATGATGGGCTATGCCTTTTACTAATTGAGGATTGACTTTACTTATGATGCAAGGAATTTGATTGAAATACAAAAATAGACCCTTGAAGGACTACAAGGGATCTATACCTAAATCATTTGTTTATGATATAATTCCAACTAGTCTTGAGTAGCCTTTTGTTCCTAAGCACAAGGGTTCTAAAATATTAAATGATTTGATGTGTTTTAAGTACAATTATGTGTAGCTTTCTATACATACTATAAGAGAAAGCTATTACCTCCTAGACTATATGGTGGTAAGTAGATTGATGAATTTTCTAAATAACGAGGGTTCAATTCTTACACAGCGCAAATAAATGTCTACTCGTGATGGTTCGCAATCATCGTGGCTCATTTGAAATTTTTGAATTTACCTGATGACTGATGAAAAACTTCCGTGTGACTAAATAAGCAACCTCCAAATGAATGAGAAAGAAATACTTGAACAGTTTTCTTCTTCTAAAAGAGAAAACTCTTCCACTTCTTTGAAGATTTCTTGATAAGACATAATCATTTGAGAACCAATTATTGTTAAAACTTTGAAAAAATAAAAATAATTTTGAAAGAGTTTCAAAATAGGTAGAAGAACGAAGAATAAAAAGATCATTAGGGATTTTCATACAACTTATATGAATTTAAAGAGATAAAGGCACATATGTTGCAACTTAGACTTAAAAAGACTCACATGTAATGCAATGTGATATTTTGTTGAAGCACTTTGCATGTAGATATTATCATGAATTTCTCCATTTATTACCACACAAACATTCACTAGATCTCGATTACATGCTATCATTCTAACTCATAGACAACCAAACTTATCAATGATCATCGGCTAAATCTGTTGTACAAAAATATGGATTTTCAAAAATTCAGGAATGGTAGACCTTGTCGAATTAGAGAGATTTGATAGCTCTAACTTCAAAGTATTATATATCGTCAACACACCCATATCCCACAAGGAAGTTATGTTAGGGTTGGTCGAAGCTGGAAGCAAGTGGGAGAACAACAACTTAATGTGTTGGGATGATGTCCTAAACTTGAAATTGAATGATATGCTCAACTCCTTCCAATTAACACCATAAGGCAAAGAAGAAACTTTGTGGTGTGTAGAAAAAAAAGGTTCGTATCCAAGGAAAGAGCAAGCTAAAAGTTTCTCGCGGATAATCTTATTAATGTTTGTATTGCTAATAATAATAACATTAACATATGAACTTCTAAATGAATTTGAACGAATACTCTACAATAGCATCGATTATTGATAGACACCTATCTTCTTGGAAGGATTCTAACGAATTCTTGTAAAACACAAAGATATTTTTCGCAAAGAGTTGGCTAACACCCTTCAAAATGAGGGAGGAAAATCATAATATCAAAGGGAAGCTTCCCACCACACCAAGTATAAGAAAATGATGGATCATCCAAACAAAAAAGAAAAAAGGAACTTTTTTTTTTAGTTAAATTGACATTTTAAAATAGCGTATCTCACTTGAAATAAGAATAATACAGTTTTTTTCCTTCATTTTTTAAAGAAAAGTTTACCATAATGCTCTTCGAGGCTACCATTCTCAAATATATATATCTTAGCACAACCCACCTATGGAACAACAAAGGCTTCTACAAGAAGTTAGAGTTTGATAGAGATGGTGAAACACTCTACATAGGAAACTTAACTACCATCTGATTCAAGGGAAAGATACAATGGAACTTGAGTTTAGATTTAGATAGACTCTTAACTCTTAATTATAGCTTATATATTCCAAGCGTTAAGAAGGATTTAGTTTCTAATATCTTATTTAATAAGCATGACTTTGAACTTGTATTTGAATGAGACAAATTTGTACTTTCTAATAAAAAACTTTTCTAAGACAAGATGATATGTTTGTTGGAAGGTTTGAATTTAATATCAATAAAATTAATTTGTCTAATTATTTGATTGAGAGTTTTATCTATGGGTAGATAATGACATGTTATTTCTAAATAAATCGATGATAAAGTATGGATTTAATTCAGTCTTGATCATTCACGTCACATAAATGAAAACAAAAAAAAATCACTGGAATTATACCCCTTAAGCCTAAGTGTGTAAACTCCCGGGCAAAGCTGAACTATAAACTACTATTAGAAACTTCTTGTTTCTTAGTCAAGCACTCTACAAGCCCTCTAGGTACCCCTATCTAGTTTTATCCACACCATGCTGGTGCAACTGTAGCCTAAGTGACTAAGCTCGATCGTGAGTTTTGATGTGTTGGACAAAGTGTTTAAGTTATGTTTATTTGTGTATCTGGTATGTGTGTTAAGTTGTGCAGGGGCTTGGCAGGACGCACATGAAGCTCACAAAGCTTCTAGCTTGACGAGGTTAAATGTGGATGATTTGGTACAATCAAGTTGGCATGCTCAATGGCTCGGAGATCCAATCGAATTCAAAGAAGGATGTATAAGACACTTACGATACCATGAGACAAAAATATTGCGACGCTGAAGAAGCTTGTGGAGCTTGACTTAACATCTTGATGACAAGGTCAGATTGGAAAAAGGATGACATGAGACCTTCTAGGGACCATGAGTGAGGAACCAATGTCGATAATAAGAGCCGAAAGGAGGCAAACTATAGGTAATTAAAAAGTGATGGAGCAAGCTGAAAACTTGGTGCACGCGAGGGACTTGAAACCTAATGAGAGACAACCTTGTGGGCTGAGTCAAGTTACTTGAGATAAACTCTCAACTGAGTTGTAAGAATCGAAATTCTTACAGCCTATTCTTTGGGATTAGAGTAGCTTTTTGACTTGGACAAAAGCTTAATATTAGATTGATCATAATTGAGGTTCGAGTAATCTAAAAGTGTTCCCAGTGAACTAGTGAGGTGGGTCAACCGTAGAGTCTCCTTCAACCACCTAACCAGCTCAATGTCACTTCCCACTGAACCATCCAAAACCAACTCATCAACATGCAACAACCACACTAGACCCTTGGGTAATTTAAATATCAGAATTACAACTGTAATAATTTTTGTCTGTAAAAGTTGATTGTCATTGCTGACCAAGATGATTCATCAAACTAATTAATTAACAGCCATTGTAATATGATATGCCATACTGTTCAGGACATCTAAACAAACCTAGAACACAATCTATCAATATAACAAGAGAGCCACGCAATTCTCTTCCTCTATTCATCAAGCTGCAACATCAACTGCACTTTGTATCTCAAACAATCCGGGCCACCGTTTTACATTCCCGCGCAGAGAAAGATCACTAACTTTTTGAGCATTCAATACAACTGTATTCAAACTATCACACTCATAAAACTATCTATTCGAATTCATTCCTACTAAAGTTCATATGCTGACGCCCCATATCGGTTAGCCCCGCAACCATTTGTAGGGAAGCAAATTAGAAAACCGAACATGCCACCACATAGAAGGGTATTTCCACCGATTTTGCAAGGAACTATTTGAGTTCATGAATATAAGATAGTGAGCCGCTCAAACACTCACTAATCACAGTATATCGGCAGTGCCAATGTGATAGTGGAAACAATTGCATCTTGCATAAACATTCTCCCACCTTCAATTTTTTTTTCCATTTCATTTTTAGGTAAAAAATATCTTTATCACGCAGAATCCTGCAGACCTTCTAGTCATTGTGAATGGCCAGTGTTAAATCTGCAAGATTTTTCAATAAAGGGTCGTCTTAATGTGGATTTCGGAATTGAATCTGCCTAATCCTATGGCTGAATAGGTGGCCTCCATGCGGATTCTGCATGGCATAACAGAGCAGAATGAACTTGGCATTACATGACAAATAAAAAACCCACCGTCTTGGCAATGGGCTGAAAGCTTCACCTGGTTTCCTCACATTGTAAGCACTAAAGTCGGAAATATACAGTCCCAGGTCTTAGGTTGATGGATAAAATGTCAGGAAACTATTGTCCCCAGCCCTGCAAAGCAAAAGGTTCAATATTATGGAATGCCTGAGCAATGTGCCAAAAAAGTTGTGGATGATTAAAATGCCTCCTACATATTGAGAAGGCATAACGCAATTCAACAGGTGGATTAGATATTGACCCATGACAACATTGTCCGAGAATGGGCATAAAGCAAAAAAGATAAAAGAAAATGAAAGGCGAGAACTCTTGCAAAATCCACCTCTTCAGTCTTTATGTGGTTCTTGAAGAAGAGAAGTATCAAGAAATTTCCATCACATTTGGCATCACACTTGGTTCCTAGATAGTGTCGGAGATTCTTGATGGAGGCCAGTAGCGGAGAACTGACCTTCCAAGAATGTTCTTTACTGGAAGAGGCCCCCTGAAACAACAAAATGGTGGTCATAAGTCTTCCATCTTTGAAACTTATTCCAAACATGTCTTGAACTTAGAAAAGAAGTATTCACCAATTATGTGAGTCGAAGCTGTGGTTACGATTATCCCCCAGCACAAAGACACAACCTTCAGGCACAAACTGCAGAAGAGAATCCAGAAATCAGTGAATATGTCAAATATAACTTTTTTTAGCAGAAAAAAAAAATTGTGATTCATTATAAAAAAACAAGAGAAAAATGAAGATTTCCCAGAACATTAGCAGCTTGTGTAGATGTATGAAGTCTAGATTTTTTTTTTTCTTTTGAAAACCAAGAACTTTTTAGGTTTTAACTATCATAAAACTATCAGCTCAAAAATTAGTTTGTGTTTGCAAGTACATGAGAATTGTTGCATTCTCTAGCTTACAAAGCATCATAAACCAAACTAAAAAGTAATATTACTTGAGTATTGTAAGCATAGCTAAATCACACTTATCTTCTATGAGTTAATAAGAAAAAGCAACATAGCAAATTTCATAAAATATAACAAGCCCAAGAAAATGAAAATCATTTTAAGGTAAAATATTTGAAGAAAAAAAAGTCAGAGCACATGCCATACCACTGATTTCATTTCATAGTCAAGTGGCTCAAGAATAAATTCCTCATCCTGGATCACACCATTCACCAACAATTTGCCACTATGAACCTGATAAACAAAAGAAAGATAAGTCATTTGATAATTACGTGTAGAACAGTAAGATCATGAATAAGTAGAAAGCAGCCTTACTTCAACAACATCCCCAGCTACAGCCACAACTCTTTTGGTAAAGACATCAGCTGATGTAAATCCATATTCCTGCACCAAAGGATTTTTTTTTTTTCTTAATCAATGATCGTCTCAAAACCAAAATTTTGGTTCTCAAGAGTTTGGATCTTTCAATGAATGTTTAATCTGAAATAGAAAAACCAAAAATACCTGTAGGATTGAAGGAGCTCTGAAGATAACAATATCTGTGACTTCAGGTTCTCCGAACAGATAAGAGACCTGGAATTTTAACATGCACAATGAATGTTTGCAAAAATGAAATTGATAACCAATCACTATAATGCAGTGAATATTAAATACCAACTAGCAGCAAGTAAAATTTGAAAGACCACTTATTTAAAATTTGGTTTGTTCATTTCTTTTTGACATTATTATGCTATAAATCAGCAATTACTATGTATTAGCATTTAAAAGGTTCGACAATGTACAGGTTAGATAGCAAACAATATTACTAAATCTAAAATCCGTAATGCAAAACAGTTTGTTCTAACAGATTTTAGAATGTCATAACTAGGCTAAAAATGTAGAGTAATTATAAACTACTTGGGGAAGAAACAATTAAGTGATACCTTCTCAGCCAAAATTCGATCGCCAACTTGAAATGTTGGAAGCATCGACTTGGAAGGGATCAATTTTGTCTCTGCCAAGAATGATCCATACAGAAGCGGAACAGTCACTGCTGCAAATAATGTCTTGGCATCATCTGAGCAAGTGCTCAGGAACCACGAGATCCAGCTCCTCTTATTGCGGGAGTTCATCATATCGTATGTTTCTTTGAACTCTCTCATCAAATTCACCCTGGCACCGGAGCTATGACACTCAGACTTTCCACTCGGTTTGCCAGAAGAAATCATTGCCGTTTCTTCCAAAGGAGGATCTGAAGAACAAGTTCCTCCCTTATCCACTGGGTCTACTCTTGTCGACCCGGTAAGGAACTCATTGCACGGGAACCACCTGGACGTCTGGAATGGAGGGATCAAAGACGACGGCTTTAAGCCCATCGTCGACATCGAAGACGCACTCATTAAACAACCTTCCGTTGATCTGGAGCCGGAAGGCATCACAGAGAACAGGCCTGCAGCAAGAGAAGGTCCCCACTCCTTAGCCTGCACGGCCTCGGAGAAGAAAACCTGGGGCGAGTCCTGGCGAGAGACGGATTGGCATTCGAGGATCGGCGGGGGGCTATGCTCGGAACCATTCCGTGCGAAAAGGGGAATAGGACGCCTAGCGTCGTGGAAAAGACGAACGTTTCCGCCGCAGCGGACCCCGGTGGCAGCGGCGGTAAGGTTTTGGGCAAGGTAGCCCGAAAAAGAGACGGTGAGTCGGATAGCCATAGTCGCAACGTAGGAGATGTGTCGGAGGATGGGATACACTGGGTCGGAGAAAAAACTCGATGAGGCGGGGAGACGGCGGATCAGAAGGCGGAACCCATTACGACGACGGAGGAAGCCAAACCGGACCGGGGCAGGGGGAATCGGGAGAACTCGGTCGGCGCCGGAGGGATCGGAAAGCTAGAGAGTCGGCCGGAGGAGATGGGCAGCGGAACGAAGTGTGAAAGGAAAAGCCAGTAAGGTTCGTATAAAGAATAAAGGATTAAAATAAGGCCTTGAGTTGTTCATAATTACATCATTACCAATTGGGCCTCGGGGGGAACGGTTCGTCAGATAATTAATTCTTCACTCGATCATGGATGGCATTTATGTGATATAAGTTATATTGAGAGGGCTTTTGTATTCTCTGACATTGACCTTTAGCCACGGCTGGTTGCGGGGAAAATACCGGAAAGAAGGCTCCTCGACATTTCCTTTTATTTATTTATTCAAAATTTAAAAATAATCTACATATTATGCAATATTATATGGGTATGCTGTCGGACTTAGTAAAACCCAAATGAAAATTTCAATTGATCTTTCTAGATTTAATAATACTCATTTTAGAATATTGACATAGCATTTCTCATATCAAGTAAATATTTTATGTAATACTTCTTCCTCTCTGTAGCTCGGTCAGAGTTTAATATCATAGTTATTTTACCTATAAAATTGATTAATTCATTTTTAAAATTTCTTCTTTGATTAATAAATTGAATAAACTAAATTTTTAAATCAAACCGAATATTTAAACCTTATTTTGTAGATCGAAATTGAATTTTACTAAAAAGTAAAATTTTAAACTCTAATTAAAAGTTTTAATTAATTTAATTTTTGACTAAATTAATTAATATTTTATCAGTTTAATTTATTTATTTTTTAAAATTTAATTAATTAAATTAATTAAAAAACTAATTAATTTGTATTGGATTAATTCAGTTTTATTTTAACCACATATTCCCTACTTATCCGATTCATAATAGTTTTTTAATCAAATATTTTATATTAGGAAGGGACGCGGAAGCAAAAGCATGAGGTAAGCCCATACGTCAGATCACCTTTAATAAAATGGTCACAACATTGAACAACGATGGTAAGTATAATAATATTAAAAAAATTCTCTTTAGTTGCATAGTATAGCGCGTGACGAATACTAATTAAAGCAAATTTTAACCACCGACCTTGGACAGTTGGACTCCTGTAAGGTCCCTCGGATGGTACGATAGTTATGATATAAAAATTTACCATACAAAATTATAGAATTAAAATTTAATGTATTTAAGTATAACTTCTTCGTATTTTATTATCTGTACTAATTGATTAGTAGACAATTATGGTTTACCTTTTTTCGATTAGCTTAGAAACGAATTGATAGGGGGCAATAAAGGCAAGCGAATTACTACCTAATGACTCCTATGACAATTTTGGTAGATCTTAGCACGATTAGAGTGTCAGTGCATCTATAGTATCCATACGAGAAAGTCCCTTGCTTTTTCTCCAAAAATTTCGAAAT
>JBBPFP010000118.1:6356780-6373225 GCA_037974795.1 Kaempferia galanga | reverse complement strand
AATTTATGATTTAGAAAAAAAACTTAGCTATTATCTTGTTGAAATTAAATTGCTCCAAATTTGAAATCATTAATATTAATAGTTAACATCCTAATCTTTTTTTAGATATTAATGACATCATTTATTCTTCTTAATAAATTTTTTGAATAAAAGATCTATATATTCATTAAATAATAAAGATCTATAAACTAGTATATTTTTTTGATAATTTTTAAAATATAATAAAAAAATTATTAATATTTTAATGTAAAGTAAAGTAAGAAACACAATATAAATGTCATCTACACTATTGAATTCGTATTTATCCTACATGACGAAGAGTCATCCATCAATGCATAGTAAAATAGTCGTTTTTTATTAATTATAATTTTGACCTAATTTAAAAGAACACATGACCGCGACTTGATAGAGACTCTGATCATTAACTCCAATTTTCCACAATTTTAATTCTTCAATTCCTTTTCCATATGCAACGCGGGCCCACTTACCAGTATTCATCTAATAAATAATATATATATATATATATATAATAAAAATTAAAAACACGGTAGCAGCACTCGAGCGAGCGCTATCCGTTAATCGGTTGGCGTACCAGGTCGACGCGATCTGTGGCACACATTTAACCAGTGCACTCCAGCCAATGAGAGAGCGACGCGTGTGCGTTCAGGCATTGAAAAGGGCCTCGATTTTGTTCCGGCGGAGCATCGTACTGGGGGTGTCTCCTCCTCTTCTCCCCCGGCGAGCATCGATTTTATTGCTTCCCAAGTAATACACTACTTGCTGCTGCCTGCCTGCCTGTCTGCTTGCTGCTTCTGCATTGGGGGGCGAGGTCGGTGGAAGAGGGAGGAAGTGGTGGTGGGGGGTGGCGCACCTGATTCCCCTTATCTCCTCCAACTTTCCCATGCCTATTTAATCCCCCGGAGGACGATGCGGATTCCGAAGAGGCCCCTCTCCGACGTTCTTCGTACTTGTTCTTGCTCCGCCTCATCCGTATTTCCTTTTCGCCCTGCTGCTTCCTATCTCCCCGGAATAGGTCGGCAATCGCTCCTTTTGGTTTTGTTTTTCTTCTTTTCCTTTGGGATTTTGATTAGAAATGGCTTGGATTTGACTGGTCATGGTAGTTCCTAATACTCGGATTAGGGTACAGCCGGTCGGTGTCCAACGAGCCGATGGACGGGGTCGGAATCGAGGAGAGGGAGGCCTCGGCGCTTGATTTGGGGCCTTGTGATGGGGCGGGCGACGGACGCGTTGGGAACCGCCGGATTTGGTCGTCGCGCGAGTGGGGACGGAAGATTAACATCGGGAAGCAGATCTTCTGCAACCGGTCGCTGAATATGAAGAACATCGTCGCGGTCGGCTTCGATATGGACTACACGCTGGCGCAGTACAAGCCGGAGACGTTCGAGTCGATGGCCTACGATGGGACTGTCAAGAAGCTGGTCAATAATCTGGGTTATCCTAGTGAGGTTGTGCTTCTAAATTCTAGTTTTTTATTTCCTTTATTCTATGTGTTTTATCAAGATTATTGGTGAAATTCCGCCGTTACATTATGGAATTTGGGTAATTTTGCTGCAATGCCTTGTTCTTTCAAAAAGATGATGACAAGTTCCTGAATTCAAATCTTACTGGTTCTAGAGGGAATTGTACTTTTTCTAGAAACGAAAATTCATATTTGTCAATCCACTTTTGTGTGATATATTCATATCTAGGCATGAGTTAGGGATCCAAGACGTGGGGACTTTAAGGGAGAGTCTTAAATTAAGACCTTATAAATCAGTGGGTAGAAAACATTCCTTTTAGTTGCAGTAGTAGATTTCTTGTTTATAACTTGGAAAGTCTGTTTTCTGCTTGTGGTAGTTTTTTCTCAATCAAATTCTTCAGATTAACTCTTTTATCTCACGTATGTTTGTGAGCTGCACACTGATGCTAACGACTTTATTGTTTGTTTCCTTTCCAAACTAACTTATGGTAAGTTTCTTGGTTTACGATCAGACAAAGATTTAAGGAGTGTTTTCAAGATATCCATTTTTCTTGAAATATATGATACATAAATCATTTGTTTATTGAAATTTGCATTCTCATTCTATTTATCCGTGACACTTAAGTTCTCAAACTTGGAAGTTAGCCTCTTTTATGTTTTTGGATTTTCAGCTCTCAATTTCAACTTTCTAATGAGAAAAGATCCCTAGAGTAACACGAGAAGTAGAAAAGTTAACATTTTAACTGGGTGGTACTTGTACAAGAGTTAAGCTTGAAAAGTTTGTGCTTCAGGGGGGAAATCAGTAAATAATAAAGGAAGTTAAATCCTTTACTTACAAAATGAGTGTGATTTTTTACATGAGTAGGTAACCTGTCCAATTCTGCATAACCAAGAGAGTACTAGTGAAATTTAAAGACATGAATAAGCTAGTGTTCATCTGTTACATTCTTTGTTACTTGGGAAACAATAAGTGATTTAGTGAGTGGCTTTCTTTATATAGATCCTTAATTCAAGAGGATAGCAAACATTATGTGGTAATAGAAGATTATACTTCCAGTTATGTATATTGCTAAGATGATTTAAACTAATAACTTTATTGGAGATCCTATTGCAGTATAGGTTTATTGTTGCAGTAGATTTAACTATCTGAAACAGGATAAACATTTACCTCACCTGTTTCCTAAAATCAATATGTTTTGAAATATGAACAGTCACATTCTCCTTACCAGTAATTTCATTATTGTTATTTGTTAATCCTCCAAAAGGAAATGAATTTTGTAGTGAAGTACTAAATCAGATGTGAAAATTTTGTTTGAGCATTAAGGATTCTAACCTAGACATGTGTGGCATGATTTGGTAATCTATATGTAGTGAATTTAAGATGCTATAATCCTAAAACAAAATAACTTTGGACTTCTTCCTTTTAACTTGAGACCATATCTGTAGCTGAAATATAGTTTTCACTGACAGGTCAACCCATTTAGGTTTGCACATTTCATCCAATCTAATATAAATTAAGAATTAGAACTTCAGTTGATTAGTAATATGGTACTTTGAATATTAAATTATATTAAGCGCTAGAGAGCTATTTCTTTTTTATTTTAAGCCATTTCCCTTTCATGCATTGCATTTCTAGTTTGAAGCTCATCCAATTGACAGTCCTCTCTGGCCTTGAGTTGCGCAGCAGGATCTTAATGATGCTTGTCTGCTTGACTTAGTGACTTAGTTCTTTCCATTCAAATATTAGATTCCCTAGTCAATTTAAGTGGTTTTCTTGGCTTTAAACTTGGTCATATTTGGGTTAAGGTATGTTTAAAATCTTCTACAATTTATAACAGGAACAAACCAGTTTCTTTCCTATTTAAGTTCAGTTTATTTTTTAATAACTTTAGTGTAAAAGTTCGAAGTTCTTATGTGAGAGAATATTTGATCTTCAGTATGATAAACAATATGTTTTATTCCCTGAATTCTGCAGTTGTTGGACTGGACGTTTGACTGGAAATACATGGTTAGGGGTCTAGTCGTTGACAAGAAGAAGGGCAATATCTTGAAGGTAGTACTTTAGATTTTTCCGACTTCAAAAGAAATAAGTTTTAGATTTGAATTGGATGATGCTACTCTATGACATTTTGCATATGTATGAGTGCATATCATTTGAGCTATTTTAAGAATGATGTTGTATCCTTGCTTTCTTTTTACAGATTGGATGAAGCTACTCTGACATTTTGCATATATTTGAGTGCATATCCTTTGAGCTATTTTTAAGCATGCAGTTGTATCCTTGCTTTCTTTTTACAGCTTTTCTGTATACATCTTGAACTTGCGCTTTGTAGCTTTGCATTTTTATCTCTTCTGTTCATAGTATATATCCACTTGCTGTTTCTGCAAGCATGGCTCTGCGAATGTGTTAAACATGTGGAGAATTGCATACATAGAAAGAATAGCTATGTTAATATATGGAATTATTTCTCATAGATTATGCATCCGATATTGGAATTTTAATTTATGCTAATCACGTTTTCAATGAATTCCTATTCAAGTTTTGTTCATTTTAATTAAATGGATATATTCTTTCTAAGTATGTCTACACGTACAGTTGTTTATATGTTAGCTT
This sequence comes from Kaempferia galanga, assembly GCA_037974795.1. Lineage (NCBI taxonomy): Eukaryota > Viridiplantae > Streptophyta > Magnoliopsida > Zingiberales > Zingiberaceae > Kaempferia > Kaempferia galanga. Next base: position 6,369,131 of record JBBPFP010000118.1, on the reverse strand, counting down.
TCTTGGACTTCTGCAATTGAAAACCACACTACATAGTTGAACTTGATTTTCAAATTGTTTGCTGAAGAATTGTTGCAAGGATTGGAAACATTGGTGAGCTACTTTGTAGAATGTGGTAGTTTTTCTAGGGAAGCCTGCCACCCTAGCTCACTGGACAACTGCAAAAGATCATTTTCTTTTATACTATTCCATGTATTGTTACAATGATTTTTCTATGAATTGCTTGTGCCATTCTTAACTGTATGGAACTTTTGGACTCTAATTTTATATGAAGGTTAGCCCAATTTACAGGGCTTCTACTGCAATAGCCTAGGGTTTATGATATGAAATCGAGCCTGTTGCTAAAATTGGATCAGAAATAGTTAGATACCCACCAAGGCATGGAACCTAATATCAAACTTCTCATGCAACCAGAGCACTCTTGTGATGCCTGATGAAACATCATGTCTCAAACTATTATTTGAACCATATCTTATTTCCTCCTACTTTTAAGTATACCAAAAGACTTAATTTGTCATGCTTCAATTCCTATTTATATGTCCTGTTCATTGAAGAGGAAATATGCAATAGTAATCTCATTATGGCAGTTTCATATTAAATTGTGAATGTCATTTTAGTTGTGCGCCACTACTCATCTATAAACAATTTGTGTGATAATAATTATTATTTTTTTTATCAGATGGACCGACACAAGTATGTAAAAGTGGCATACCATGGCTTCAAAGAGTTATCTAAAGAAGAAAAAGTTTCAACATATGGAAATACATTAACTCGGGATTCCTTTGATGAGCCTGATTATGCTCTGATTGACACTCTTTTCTCACTAGCTGAAGCATACCTGTTTGCCCAGCTTGTTGACTTCATGGATAAGAACCATGGAAAATTTCCTTTTGGCATGGAGTATGTACCTGCGATACTTGAGTAGTTATTTTTTGTTTCAAAAGCTGTTTCTTCTACCACGTCTTATTACTTGATTGGCACTTTAGAAACACAGTGGAAACAGATAACTTCTCCTTCTTTTAATTGAAAGAAGAGAATTTATATACTTACACATATTTGGATGTGTCACATAATATGTATTTAATCTGGAGAAAGCACCAGCCTTAATAATTATATAGTATAAATACTTCAAATAAATCAACATTAAGGATGCAGAAGTTTTTGTTCCATGGTGGAGGCTTTACTTCAGAATGACAGTAGCCTTGTAGTCAAACAACAACAGCCTATTAACTACTTAGGTCTCTTCTTCTCTTTTGGTCTCTCTTTTATATTCTCTTTACTTGCTTTTACTTTTTTTCGCATGTTTTAAGTTTCAAATGAATTACATTGGTTATTTCTCAGACCAATTGATTGATATCCATAGGCCTAGCCTTATCCTTGTTTGTTCCAGGTCAAGTTTTCTCTTATGCCCACTTTTTTGGCTTTTATTTTAAATATTTATTTATTTTTACTTTATTGTTCTATCTTTGATATCTTAGAGAAAATTGGATCTGCTTTAGTCAATTCCAATAGTGCCTCAGGCAAATCTAAATTGGAATTTGCCAATTTCGAAAACTATGATCAAAAGTGGTGGTTAATGTCGACTTGAAGCGTTCATATAGGAGTACTAGGATGGATAAATAGGAGTTCAAGTATCATGGAGAGTCACAAATATTTTCCTTTTAGAGAGAGATTTGTTAGTTTCTTATTTGATATGATGGAATAATGCACATTAAGTTTATTAACTGCTTCTTAACAGTCTTGTAGATTTTACATAAGTGTTATTTGAAATGCACATTTTATCTACTATGGAAAGATGTCTTCACTTGGGATCTAATTTTAGTTTTAACAATCATTTAGGATACTAAAAATATAGTGTATTTATGCTCATGTTTTCAATTTCTTGTCTTTCCTTATGGTAAGTTCTAGATATTTGGTTTTGACATTCATAATACATCATTCTAAAACAGCTACATTCGAATGTATAAAGATGTAAGGGCTGCAGTTGACTTATGCCATCGAGATGGAACTTTGAAGCAAATGGTCGCAAAGGATCCTGGAAGGTAGCTGATAGTTAATAATTCAATTATAGTTTGTAGTTTTACCACTACAGAAATATCATTACTTTTGAAATTGAGAGATGTTATTGATGTAGTGCACCACACCTTCCTATTGCATGTGTTGACTTTGGTTATCCTTAGCATCTTAGATTTTCCTCTAAGATTATTCCCTCATCATGTATGACATGACAACTTAATGTTTTGAATTCTTAGGTACATTAATGAAGATAGACTGATTGTTCCTCTGCTCAAAATGCTTAGAGACTCGGGCCGTTCTACTTTTCTGGTCACAAACAGGTATCCTCAATTTTCAGATACAAATCATTTGTACATGTCTTTAACTTCAAGCATAGACTCAAGTGACATGAAATGCCAGGACAAACATAAGACGAGATAGGTTAGCTCTAGCGAACCATTAGTATAAGTAAGACAAATGCTTAACTCTTCTTCCTGTTGGGGTATCAGTCCTCAGCCAAAAAAGATGTCCTATGCTAATCGTGCTGAGCCCTGTGCCCAACCCTGTGTTCAGCCCTAACAATTGCAAAAGAAATTCCTATTCAAAAAAAGGGGAAGAAGGAGAGGAGGAGGAGAGAACATTCAGGCATACCAGGAAGGTGTTGTCGAGGAGGAAGATGTGGATGAGCAGGAAGATGAGCCGCTAGTCTCAGTGTGGAAGGGCTAATCTTGGTGGTCTTTCGTTGGTCTCGACACGGAGATTAGATTGAGTATGCCTCTCTTGTTTTTCTTGATTCAGAGTGAAGATAATTTACAAGGAATATAAGGATGGTGGCATCAAGCCATTTTGCATGATGCTTGGTGGGCAAAATGATAAGTTTTACATATGTCAATTGACTTGGAATCATCTTAAACCATTTATAGGGCTGTAGGTAAAAGATTAGTTTAGATATTTTACTGATATTGCCAACTAGCAGAGGATGGGATAAGAGGTATAATGACTATGATACATATCTGGGATGATATAAGTTAGTGTAGTTGTTAGACTTTTTTAATTTGAGGATGGTTGTATCGAGCCATTCTGCAAGATACTTGGCGGACAAATTGATAAGTTTTTCCTGTGCCAATTGACTTGCAATCATCCTTAAACCATGAGTAGGACCAATAATTGAAATACCGTTACATATCGGGCAGCACAGACAATTTTTACCGTTCCAACAGGGGACTGAAACTGGCATGCGTGACAATTTCGCGTACGCCATCATGTGCGACAGAAGGTGGGTCCGAGGCTCGCCGGACTCCTCCAACGCCACCAGAAGCGTCCGCGACACGCGATGCTCCTATTCAAAATTAAAATTACGATTTAATTAATTTAAACAATTCCTAACTTAAGTGTGATATTTCGAAGAAGCTTTCGTAAACCCTAATTAAATTATCCCAATAAAATATATAAAAAATATTTTTAAGAATCCATTAATTGCCACAAACAAGATCAGTTCTTGCTAGTTCTGATTAACTTTAACTACATGATTACTGAACTGCAGCTTGTGGGATTACACAAATGTGGTTATGAATTTCCTTTGTGGGAATTATAAATTGGATGGTGACCATGATGGAAACTACAGCTGGCTTGTAAACTTTGATGTGGTTATTACTGGCAGGTAGGAATTCATATTGATATAATTTCATGCTAGATTGTGTGGATTTTTGCAATCTAGCTGTAGCATAATGTACTGGTTGTCAAATTACTTAGCTCAAAGCCAGGCTTCTTTCACGAAGAAAATCGTGCAAATCTTTTCGAAGTTGAACCGGAGTCTGGAATGCTGCTTAATACTGATAATGGGATTCTAGTTCCTCAGGTTAGTAACATGCCTTTCCCCCCTTTTTCATATTTATATATATTTTTATATTTAAATTTGTAGTATGTACAGGTAGGAAATACTTCACCACGACTACCACCTACACACTTGAAGAGAACTTGTCGGGTTTTTCAGGTAAACCTCATTTTTAAATAGGATTAGGAGAGTGGATTCCAATATCTTGGTTGCTTTATTAAAATATTATGATATTTTATCCTAATTTCTTGGTAATTTAATTTGATTTAGAGATTTTTATTTTGACTTCAATTTTCAGGGAGGTAATGTTGCACATCTACATAAGCTTCTCTCAATAGCTTCAAGTTCACAGGTGCCTAATTCATTACTAATGTGAAATAATATTTTTTTTTGTTACTTGGATGAATTCATGTAGAACTATAACTAAAAGCTACTTGAGACTTACTTTAGTATTTCCATTACTCCATTTTATTTAATATAATTTGGTTGAGACTTTGGTAATTCAATAAGCTAATTGCATGGCATATGCTTCCCTATTATTGTGTTGTTGAATGTGAAATTTTACTAAATCATATGCACTGATGATCTTTCCTCAACAACCACAATATTTTTTGGTATTAATAGGTTCTTTATGTGGGAGACCATATCTATGGAGATATTTTACGCAGCAAGAAAGTTCTTGGTAAGTAATTTCTATCCAATTGCATAGTTTATTTCATGTGCTTTAGTTTTCTTCTTATATTCTTCATTTACTATGCTCAAATATTGTAATTGACTATCTTAATTTAGGAGCACATTGTTCCTTGTTAAACCCAACACATCCTTCTTTGTTAAACTCAGACCATTTTAACTTGACATCTAAATTGATTTTGGTCATTTTAGTCTCCATCAATTCGATCTTATACCATAAACTACCCATACATCTACATGCCTACTCTACCACCTACTGAGGGTAGGGCCAAGGGAAATAAACAAGGAATCACTATGGCAATAACTTTGAAAACAAATCTTTTTACCTGGCGCCTTGAGTCCATTTGTCTGTTTCACCTGTTGCAAAGCAAATACCTTAACTGACATGTATTTTGGTGTTGGTTGTTGCTTCCTCTAACCTATAACATTGAGTACAGTACTGGTCCTGCCTATGATGGCCTCATGCTCTGTGGTGCCTTGAGTAGGAGACACTCGTTAGTCTGATGTTCAATCCTATTACAGAAATTACATAATCTCTCACCAAATGAATAGGACTTTGATATATGTTTGACATTAATTTATAGAAAACAACAGTGTGCACCCTTTGGAGTGTGAGATTCCTTAATTCAAGCTCACTATGAAGGTCATGATAATCTTGAATTGTCATCTATTCCACTCTAGAATTCATTATGGAAAGATTCACTAGAAAACTTCTCTTGGAATGAGATTTCTGGCTCTCTGACTGCCCTCACCTTGTTGATGTTGGTCTTTGAGTCTAATCTTTTGTCGCTTCTAAGCAATCTGTGTTCTACTGGCTTCAATCTGTATAGCCAAGGCAACCATTTGCAGGTAGGTTGTAATCAATACAGAAAGATGATCTTTGATGGCAAAGTCTAGGCCTCAGAGAAGGTGTGCTCAGTTTGTAACTACCAACCTCAAGATTAACTCCTTTAATCCCTCAAAACTAGATACATGTTCTACTACATTGCAAGGTCCTTGTTTATATGCCTAAATTTGTGGTTGTAGATTTCATCAAAAGGTCTATGGGTAGAGCACACAATGGAATGACTCTTGAAATGCTACCCATGTGATACCCATTTGCCCAGCTCTTTAAGTGTGTGTCATGATGTTCCATGGTAGCTCTATCAAAATAGTTAGTAGCAAAATCAACCTGCTCATCTTCCAAATAGAAAAACACTTTGAAAGCATCCTTTTTGTTATCAAAACACTTACAAACCTTCAATGAGTTGAACATTTCCTTGAATGACCCAAACTTTCTAGACAATTTCATGAAGCTGATAATTCATTCAGGAATTGTTTGTCCTCCCACTATAGCTGTTGGAGCACTACAAGAGCCAAAAAGAGATTAGAAGGTTATGCAATCTCAATTGGCACCTTTGAAAAAAGTATAAATAGAACCTCTTTTTCTCTAGTTAATATGCCTTGATAAGTGTTTGCTTCACAATCTTGAGAGGTTGCTTAACTGCAACTTGGAATGACACTGGCTCCATGATCCCGAGTAGTGGTGGCTCCACCATCATCATGAGTTGTAGTATGCGCATACCTAACAACAAACTCCCTCTTAACCACCATATCTTGACACGATAAACGATCCAAAAAATAAAACATAATTTCAAACCAATTTCAATCTCAATTTCAACACTATACTTCCTATGCTTTTAAGGTATTTGTAGAATTTGATATGTCAAAACCAGCTCACAATCAAAAACTTCTTGAAAACACTGTAAAGTTATATGATAAGTTCTGGGAAGAAAATTTAGGTGATCATCGCAATTTTCAATTAAAATGACTCAATCAAAACCACAGGAAACAAATACTTTTTTATTTTTGGTCCAAACAGAATTGATCTACCTGCCTCAAATTGTCATGCCTAAAGTGACTCTCCACGTTATTGGTATGGCATGGAACTGATGATGGCTGCATGGCAATGTCTTTAACACTTGCTAAGCATGAGAAAACCATACACCATGATTAAAATCATAAGATATATTTGAATATTAACAATCATGTCCACTAAAACACACCATAATAAATCTGTTAAATAAAACTAAAACTGCATAGCATATCTATTATCAAGCTCTTAATCAAAAACATGAAACAACAATACACTATAATTAAAATCAAAATCAGAAATTTAGATCATATGACCATGTTTAAAGACGACCTGCAGTTTATATAGTTATACTAGTTGACTCATTTAAAGTTTAAGTTATATAGGGTAGAGGGAATCTAAGAAAACTCTTATCAGCATAATTTTAAAATATTTTTTGCATATTACTAGCTCGAGACACATTTAGTTGACAAATAGTTGAGAGTAACATGACTTGATACCACCGATAAGCATGCTTTATCTGTCTGATTGTAGGAGCAACTTATTCACTCCATCCTACTAAGGTGGCTTCTAAAAACAACCATAAAGCACAAGGGCTCCTTCAGACAATAATCTACACAGGAAAAGTTTTGAAATTTGAATTCATTCCTAATGTTTCTAGGTCTAGTTAAACAAATAAATTGTGCACAATTGTGATTATTTAAGTGCAGTAATATTTATGGTTTTTTTTTCTAAAATATTGTTCCTAAATGTTTACAAACTAATAACTGAATTTTTAACTGATAGGTTGGAGAACTATGCTTGTTGTTCCAGAACTTGAAAAGGAGGTTGAGCTTCTTTGTCAGTCAAGGGAAATGCGTAAGGTATTTGAAATCTTTGTTTCTTATAGTTTATAAAACACATGAGGTATGGAAGACTCATTTTTAGATAGATAAATTAATATTGTTTATAAAATCTCAGATTTTCTTGCGCCAATTGCATCGAAGGTATCAAATTTTGGGCGGTATTAATCCTAGTCTATGCTTGGTCAGGATGGACCTTTTAACATATCATAGTGATACTTATCAGTATTACTGGACATGAGACTCTACATCTAATACCTTTATACTAGGGATTAAGGTGCCGAGCCATAACAATTAGCACAAGTGGAATTTACCGTCTCGCCTGCCGACCGAGACCGAAACGCGTTGGCATTAGCATCGCTGGAGAACTATTTTCCTTCTTGTAAAACTCCGACGATCCCACACAACGTGGTTGTAGGCTCTCGCGAGGTCGTGATGGCCTCACGGTGGCCTCGCCTGGCCTCAAGGCCGCTACCGCTTGATTCTTAGAATGCTGCTACTTTGTGCACAAGCTCATAGCAATGCTTTGTTGGTGTTGGGTGTGGCAGTGGTTTTTAAATTTTAACATTCAATAAATGCCATGTTAGATTTAGCTGGCATTGGCCTCCTATTTCTTATCCAACTTTTGAAAATTTAAGAATGATAGTAACAACCTACAAGATGGTCTTCCTGACCTTGAGTATATTTTCCAGACAATCTTTCGAAACAAGCTGCAGAAAACTGCTTTTGCTTTTGCTTTTGCTAGTGTCTTTAAATGAAATTTCGAAGTCCAATTTGTTTCATTGTATATAGAACCCTGTTAAAGTCTAAGATAGCAGAAGCTAATGAGATCTAGAACTTATGGTAAAATGAAGTAGCAAGTATCTAGAACCCGGTAGTAGAGCTATTTCAGCTTGAAGCAAGAGCACAACGGCACAAGTATTTCATGGCATCAAAGTTTCATTTTATGCATACGAATTATAATCAATGGACAAAATGCATACCTTTGTTGTTTATTCTTGTATTAATTTCATGATGTTCATGCTGATAGATACCTTAATGTTGCCGTTTTCTCATCATTGACGTACTGAGAAATCTTCTAGATGAGAACCATCCACTAATCTTGCATTAGCGGGAGCTTTGAACTCTTTTGTGCTTTTGACATCTGTTCTCCATCCCAAGTTCATTAATTTGTAATTTTATGTCCAGATGCTACGACAGTTGAGGATAGAGACCGACCTTATTGAGGACAAAATTCATCATCTCAAGTGGTCTCTCAAGTACAAAATTCATTCAATTCTATCCTCTATTCTTGATTGTTTGTAGATTAACTGAACAACTCTGTGAGTCTAGTTTCTTTGTTTGCATCAATCAAGGTCATTTTTCCGTTGCAGGTTTGATATTTTCGATGCCCATGGGAAACAGTGTTTGTCAACTGAACTTGATGAACTGGAGGTGAGTAGTAAATGCAAAGTAATAACTGAAAATACATTATAGAATTTATTGAATTTGGCATTTAGTCTCAAACTCCAAATACTTTTTCTATGCTTTTGCTAGATACAACAAGTAAGGTCCTTGGTTTCAAGTTTTATTATTAGATAAAAGGGAAAAATGCATAAAAGGCACGAGAAAACTTGTCAAAGCAAAGCAGTATGAATAAGTTGTCATCTGAATTATGAGAATTGCTCTCTTTTAAATTTAGAAATTCATGATATGTGAGCCCATTTAACAAGTTGATTAGGATATTAGTGAAAGCTCTCCTTGAAATTTTTTTATAGTCCTTGGGATTCATTCCAGTATATAGTATTTTTCATCACTTCTCATTTTTTTCTCAGTTGCCCATCTCTTTTCATCAAAGTGTGTTACCATTGCTGTTATTTTATATAGATCCAAACTAGACTACGGACATCCTGTCATGACTTTTCCTCCTAATTTCTAACTTGACAATACAACTGATCCGTTTTCTGCAAGAACACTTCATGGTTTTTCTCTGAAGCCTTGCTCCAGTCTACCTCTTTTTCTTATCTGATATATTCATCCAATATTTTATAATTTGTACATTGCATGAAGAGTTACCACCTTCAATGATCTCTGACTTGGCAAAAAAAAATGTGCATGTTGCATAATGTAATAATTATGAGCTTTTCATGATAAGCTGGTTCGTCTCCTTTGATTCTTTTTGTTTATTTGCTAGATACAAAGGGAGAAAGTTCGTCGTCTCCATCAAGATGCCCAGAGGGAATTTCATCAAAAGGTAAATAACCAATTTCTGTGTAACTGTAGAGATTTAGATTGCAAATGCTACCTTGAACAAAAACAATTAGATTTTATCTTCTAGAAAACAAATTGAGTTTGATGTTAGTATCTATGCTCTGCGTTTTATATTCCTTTATTGTAGAATCCAGAAACAAACCGTGTTCAGCTTGTTTGAGCTTTCGTGAATGTTTAGGAATTGAATGCTCCCTCAATGATGAGTGTATTCCCGTAGCTTGGTACAAGTGGAACTTCCAGAAAGATATGAAAACAGAAAGATATTAAAAAAAAACTTTTTTTAAACTGTTTAAATAGGGCCTTGATTTCTTTGTCATGTTTGCGTTCTGTTCTATGATGCAGTTTCATAAAGTATGGGGGCAACTTATGAAAACTGGTTACCAAAATTCACGCTTTTCGCATCAGGTATCTTCCTGCAAACTACTGACTTCTGGAGCTATCTTTTTTTTCAAGCATTCTGGTACTTGATTTCTCAGAAGGCCAATGCTAATGTATCTTTCTGCAGGTAGAGAGGTTTGCATGCTTATATACAAGCCAAGTGACAAACTTGGGATTATACTCTCCTGACAAATACTACAGAACAAGTGAAGATTTCTTGCCTCATGAAATTGATATTGTTGGACTCTGATAAATTTGTGCTGCTGCAATGCTTTGGCTTGGGGATGAAAGGTGCCTTTCTAAATTGAGAATGCTTCAACAAGAATCCATGAAGCATTTATTTTCTTTGAAATATTTCTAACCAAATGTGGAAAGAAGTATGTCTTGAAATATGAAATCAAAAGGCAACATCATTTTCTTGTAATACTTCTATTAAAGAATTGATAGAAGATCCACGGTTGTCCATAATGCTACAAGGGTATCTTATAAGATGAAAGAAATGTTAAAGAAAAGTTTATAAACCAAACTCTGCAAAAAATGCGTCAACTCCATATACTTCATTGTCATGATCCAATCTGTTATTGTTAAATTAATTATATTTATTGTTTGTGCATGTATGACCTTACAGCATTTAACATCTCTTTCCTAAACTTTGTTATGTCCATTATTGTGGTTAGGTTACAACATATGCAGGTGACCCACAAGAGTCTCAACAATGTTTGATTAAGAGGAAGTGGAGAGTGGTCGAGTGAGATATTTAGGTAGGTCTATTTGTCTAATGGAAGTCTATGTTTGCCTGAATTGGAGTCTGGAACAGCTAGAGTTCTTTGAAACAAATTTGTTTTGTTGAATTAAATTGGAGTCTGGAGCGCCGATGATCTTACAATTCTAAATTCTTTTTTCTCCAAAGAGTATCAGCGACTTCTAGAGCTTTCATGACAATATTGATTTGTCTTTGCCTTGGCTAAACGTAGTTATTGATATTTATTCACCTTTTATTTCCTTTGGCGCTTTCACATATAGATTTTTTAAAAGAATTTCCTTTATTTAAAGGGCTTTTGATCTTCTCCCCTGAATCTTATCATGCTAAAAAAAAATGACTCCCGTGCAGCTTGGAGTGAATGTTCAAGAAAAAAAAATCGCCTCATCTTGACTTTTGACAGAGTGTCATTGTTGAACCTAAACACCTCTAATTCATTCTAGAGTTACACCAGTAGAATTCTTACATTCCCTTGAGCCTGTCCATACTAAAATTTAGTGATTTTAGAGTCATATCGGCCATAAATGTGTTTTCACCAAAAACTCATTGATGGAAGAAAAACATCCAGGTTTACTCAAACTTGATCTATTGCCTTCCTTGCATTCCCTAAGGTCTCAACTCAAAACTCTATTGACCCTAAACCCTTTTAGCTAGAAGTGATTGTTGGGGGAAAAAATCAACCCTCTTAACATTTGGTATAGTGTCATTGAAGGACATAGACACTTTTGATTCACTCTAAGATTGCACCAATAGGTTTCTTATACTCTCTTGAGTATGTCCATGCCAAATTTCAAGATTCTAGAGTCATTTTAGTTATCAATGAGTTTTGGATAAAATTCAGTATCCATTTGCCTTCGTCCATTCTCCTAATTCTTACAATGTTCAAACTCCATTAACCTATGACCTCTTTTTGCTTGAATTTTGACATAGTATCGTTGTTGGACCTAAACACCTTTCATTCACTTTATAACAGTACCAATATGCTCTTTGCACTCTTCTGATTCATGCTAAAGTTTTACGATTTCAAAGCTAATTAATTAATCAATAAGTTTTGATTAAAACTCAACGATGAGCCTAGAACATTTAGATTTAGTCCAAACCAAATCTATTTCTTTCCTGTCATTCCTTTGAGTCTTAATATGCCCACACCTCTGAACTCATGACCCATTTCAACCTTAGATGACTAATCAAAACATCCAACCTTCTTGATTTGTAGCACAGTGTCATTATTAGACCTAGATACCTTTGATTTACTCAAAGATTACACAAATAGGATCCTCACACTCCCTTGAGTCTATCCATGCTAAAGTTTCATGATTTCAAAGTCTTTTCAACTATCAATGAGTTTTTGGTTAAAACTCATTGATAAACCTAAAACATTTAGATTCAATCTAAACCTAGTTTATTGCCTTCCTTTCACTCTCCTAAATCTCACAATGCTCAAAGTTTATTGGCCTATAACCCCTTTCTGCCTAGAGTGAATGTTAAAGAAAATTTGACCTACTTGACTTTTAAAACAGTATCATATTTGGACCTAGATATCTTAGATTCATTCTATGATTATACCAATATGCTCGTTATACTCTCCTAAGTCTATTCATGTTAACATTTCAAGGTTCCAAAGCTATTTTAGCCATCAGTGAGTCTTGGTTAAAACTCATTGAAAAACCTAGAACATTCAAATTGAATCTAAGTCAAGTCCATTACCTTATTTCCACTCCCCTGGTCTCACAATGCTTAAATTCTATTA
>JBBPFP010000118.1:6315479-6328761 GCA_037974795.1 Kaempferia galanga | reverse complement strand
AGAGTACTAAAGCCGAGGACCCCTTCTCTGACCCGGTCTCTATCATTTGTTACCTTGTGAGTTGTCTTTGTGTGTAGACCCGCGGAGTCTGGAGCATCTCAACTTCGGAGTCTTCAGAAAGTCAACCTTGATGACGCCATGTATCCCAGTGTCTATCCTCCTTGATTTTAGACAGGATCACGCTCGATTAGTTCTAGCACAAAACTTCAACTAATTGCTAATTGAATAAGGTGAAGTAGGGTTGCACTAGAGGTAACAACAATATGGCAAAAAACAATCATAAGATCAAAGTGAGAGTTCCATCTTTGCAAAAGCAATACTGTCTCAGTCATACAATTGCAATAATTCCTTAAATCCTAAAAAAGTAAAACACCAGTGTACAAAGCATAAACAATAAAACTCAACATGAAATCGAAATGGGAAGCCCATAACTTACACAATTAATTAGCGACAAGTTCATTTTTGCTCCAACTATATAAGATCGGCTAATAAGAGTTTCAACTATAACTAAGCAGAAAACATAACGAAACAGTGAGAATACCAAAAAGCAACATCAATTAGAAAACAATGCTAACGACACAACACAAGGAACCAGAAAATTTAAAAATTAAGACCATAATGAAAATTGTCCTTAGAATAGAGACTGACTCTCATTTCATATCCATCTATAATCGGGCGCTATGTTTCTTCTAATATTTTGTGGGTGATTTTCCATATGCCATTAGCCTCAAATGTGAAACTTTCAATTCAGCTTGACGGTGTCGTCTTCTATGGCGCCTAGACAACTTATGTTCTTCACCATCTGGTTTCTCTAGCTTTTCCTCGCCATGTTCACTCGAACCCGCTTTTGATTTGAGCTTCTTTTTCTGATCAGAGCTCTCACCTTGAAGAATCAAATCCTCCAATTGTATCTTCATAATCTAGTTTATAGTGCCCCCACGGGCTGGATCAGCTGGTAAATGGCCTGGAGTTTGTCCTAATAGACTGCAGGATCGAAGGTCGCCAGTTGCACACAGGAATAAAATCTTGGTCTGCTGGTCTAAAATTCCTAAGACCCCCAGTCCACTTACCCGCCCAGCTTAACCGTGGTTTACTCCCTCTGAAATCCTGTGGGACCGGATTCAGGGGGTCGTTGGGGTGGCGGTTCCACCCTTTTGCCCCAATGATGGCCATTAACATAGTCTCCATATGCACCCCGGATCCTCTGGTCCACGATCAGCGGACCATCCCCTGGTCCGCGAATCGCGGACCAGGGGATCCGCTCTCCTGGAGAATCGTCGATGTAGAGAGTCCGCGTACAAGTGAAAAATCAGGGTCGTGCCCTAGATTTCCACTCAGACTTACCGACGGAACATATTTCCATCGGTATGCCATCGGAGATTACAGATGGAATTACATTTCCATTGGTACCCATGTTATAATTACCGATGGAACCGCATTTCCGTCGGTAATCCTATTTTTATCTTCCCGACGAAATAGGGTTCCGTCGGATTTTTGATTCCGTCGGTAATCCTGTGGAAACTATGGTTTGAGAAGGTTATGGGCCTTTCCTTCTCGACAGAATCCATAATCCATTGGTGATTCCCGATAGAATAAACCAACAGAGATCATATTCCATCAGATAACATTAACAAAAAATCATACTCCGTCGAGAAATACTGACAGAATAAAATTTCGTAAGGGATTTTGTCACTAATCTGACATATTTTTGTATTGAGCTTTTATGTTTAAAAAAGATTAGATCAACCTCCGGTGTGGACAGTAAAATTGTTTTTATTTTTTTTAAATTTCTCTAGGATTTTGTAATATCAATAAGGAGGTTAGCTCTGGTTGTATTTTGGGGTGGAGAAGCGGATAAATCTTTACAGAATGTTACGTACATTCTCATGTAAGACTAAAAAAAAAAATCTAATATGATCAAGATTTTCTAACTTCCAACCAGACGAAATTGACTGCACTTGTCAGTGATTGGTAAATTAGGCAGTTAATTTTTTTTTTTTTCTATTTCATCTTAGATTAAGGTAATTAATGCTACTTAAAAAGCAATGTTAACTAACTTAATCGCTCACTGGCAAGGACTGAGCCATATACAAGGCTAAGTGGGCATTGAGAAAGGAATTCACTATACATTTATTGTGAAAGAAACAAAAAAAAAAAATCGAAGAGAAAGAGGAAGCAACCTGGGGATGGCGTACACTCGCAGCCCACCACCCACGATCAGCCTGGGTACATCACCCGAGCTGGCTTCACCATTGCTCAAGGGTGATCAATATTTACCTGAATGAACACAAAGCAGAAAAGAAAAGCCACAAAGAATAGAAGTATATATACCAGCCTCTATGAATCGCAGCTTCTAGAAGCCATGCCATAGGCATATCCTGTTTTGCAAAACATGCGTCAGATATACAAGTTTTGTGCATCAACCATGCATCAAGAAAAGGGAGTGGATGTTGCCTCTCTTCACCTTAATAATCGAAATTGGCATTCCTCAAGTTTCTGAAGAACATCAATGTTGTCCGTATTTACCCGATAGACCCATCAGAAGGCCGTCTATCTATTATTAAAAATTTACAATTACAGGAAAGATAATACAAGGTGACTAATCCAACTCTACTAAAATCTTTCACCAACTATTAAAGTAAATTAGGAAACACTTACAAAAACCTATCACCAACATTCTTAGACTCATATCAAACTAGAAAAAAAAAAATCCCTGCACTGTTACCTCGGATGCGACTTCTCAATTATTATAGCAAAAAATAACTTTGCTCACCCCAAATACCCATCACAAATCTGTCCCAAATTATACGAAGGAAAATACATTGCAGGATTAACTTATAACTAATCAAACCGTTAAAGGATGGGAAATAATATTCTCCAAGAAAATACGCCCCCGCCAAAATTAATCAATGCCCATTATTATAAATCTGCCCCTCTAACCAACTGGGCACGGGCTTCTCAACTATGTGGGCACAACTGGTTGAAAATATTGCATCCGAATAATTCGAGAAGAAAGTATTCACATCCACTTCAGGAATGATCCGACATTGTACTCTAAGGCTAAGCCATCACAATACGACAGGATTACAAGAGAGGTGTCAGACAATCTGATACAGGTGGCAAATGGCAGATTACCTCTCTATATATCACCAATCCAGGAAACATATTTATGATCCAAAAAAACATAACGCAGGCATCATATACAGGAGAAAAAGAATTACTACAAAGCATTCATGACACTTGAGTTTCCACCACAGAAGATAACCACATAAAATTAGGCGGATAGTAATTTCCTTCCGGTTGGAGCTGGAGGTGCTAATCCAGGTATATCTGGAATACTCTTGTTGTTCGGATGCACAACCTATCAATTCCATAACAAAACAAGTAAAAGATTAGTGACCTGTTTAATACATAAATCAGGGGTATGGGTGGATCAAAATGTTGGGAATTATGTGGTTGCCAACTAGCACAGTAGGTGAGGAGTTTGAAAGTTGTTGCCAAGGTCTCAGGTTCAAAGTCTATAAGTCTTCCATAGTATTCAATAAAAGGATTTAACTCATGCAGCCAACCATAAAATATCTGACATGGTTTGATGCCGACAAAATTAATGTGGTAAATGTTCACTTGAACTCTGTAAGCAGATATGCAATGCTTCATAAAATCTAAACTGTTTAGTTGAAAAGATGCAATGATCGAGTTTAATTGTAATCATAATTTTCTGTGATGTTTTATTATTAACTAATATGTTTAAAAGAGAAAAGATCTAGTCACTAGATAATGGAAATATGGTTCAGATGATGCTTGAGATTGCTATGAATAAAGGTGAGATGGTAGTACCTTTACAATGATTACTGCAATTACACCACAAACTATAAGAAACAGGAAGAGCATGATGCACTTATCAGTAGCAACCTGAAAATAGAAGAATTTTCAATCAAGATACAATCTGAATTACATGGAAACTAGTGTTAAGAAAAAACAAACAGTGCTTGTAATTATAATAGGCAAGCAGAAAATATATGAAAGACAAGGGGAAAAGCTAGTGCATGGAAACTTAAGAGACAAACCTGTCTACCAATCTCTTTCACCAACTGAGAAGCCTTCTTGATTGAGAATTGGATAGTGTCCAGCTCATTAACAATTCGACCCATTTGTTCTGTCTAAAAATAACAGGATTAAATGTACAACATACAAGATAAAAAGAAGATTTCAACATGCTCCAACTTTTAAATCCTATGATGCCAAGTCCTTAGAGATTAAGACCCAACCTAAGATTCATTTGCTTGTGTTTAAAGACATATCCTGTACTCACCTTCACGATCACCACATATAAAACAGTGGGAAAAATTATCCATCAGTAGAAAGTGTAATCATAGGCGGAGACAAGTTCATTAATTAAGACAATAACATTGGTCTTTCAGAGTTTATATCTATCTATGCAGACGTACCAAGCTGTGTTTCACCCAAAACAGCTTCCAAGAAACTATTTTCTGCATAACTTTGATGTTTGGAATTTTTAGTATTTGGTAGACAAAAAGGCATCAGTGAAATGGAAATATTTGGTAAATTCATTTTTCACGTATGCTTCGAGAAAAGATTGTAATTTCACTAGGTCAAGAGACACAATTATATGCAAATATTTTGTAATTAACTATTGAATTTTTTCCCCAATAGGTTCTCCATTATTTTGAATCAACCAATGTAACTCAATGTCGACATCATTATGATATCCTAAATACAAGAAAACATTTTAAAGTGAAAATGTAAATAATTCAAAACATATAAACATTAGAAATACTTTAAACTCAATGACTGTAGTATATTTAAATTAAGAATACAAAAAAGGAAATGGACCCCAATTGACCATGAGTAATATTAGTTAAAGATAGGTAACTTACTTGGCCCTTAAGATTCACAGCAGTTTGGGTACCTACTTCAATAGTTTGCTCAACAACCTGTGAGAACAAATTATGTATCAAAAAGGATTCCAAAATTTCAGAAAAGTTTTATGAAGGTTAGTGTTTCACCATCTTTGAACGTTCAATAACTTGATCAGTCTCATCCATCTGCTTCCTTCCAGCATATATGAGTTCTTGATTAGACATATCTGTAAGAACCACATAACAGGAAAAAAAAGCTCATCAAAGCATAGCACAGGAATTCACAATATTTGAGAAAACCATTCAGGTAATGCTAGTTTAACAATCCCAATTAGCAATGAATTTGAAAAAAAAAGGGAAGGTAATTTCATTTTTCAACAAAGATTAAAATACAGGTTCCATCTCACCTGAACTGTGCAAGTGTCAAGATGTGAAATGGTGTTGAAATACTTGCCCCAATTAGAGACATTACTGGACGGTCATAGTTGGATGACTATAGGCAGTATATGTTCAAAAAGGGGTGGTCAACAAAGCTCAACATGCAAGCTCGGTGGCTAGAAGCAACAGCATCAGAAACAGATTTTATAACCTAGCTTCAATGATCAGTCTGTAGATTGTGTTTATTCTCTTAGTTCTCTAGCTATTGCCTTCTAGTTCATTCTCTCTTCTTCTTCTCTGCACTCCTTATCCAAGTTGCACGCTAGAGGAATCAATGGGCATTCATCTTCCATTTCCTTGTTCCTCAAATCTCCGGCAACCTCTCTTCTCTTTTCTATAGGAATTTGTGTTCATTTCATTCTTCCTCAAATCTCAATCAGCCTTTATTCTGTTGTTACCTTATTTTCCCTCTTTTTGCCTACTCTTATATTTGCGTGCGGCTGATGAACTGTGTCAACAATAGGAACCACATCGAGTGGTTGCTTTCTCTTTTCTTTATTCTATCACATTCTGCTGGTGTGCTGCAAGGAGGAAGCCCACACAAATTTTTTTCCCCTGCATTCTCATCCTATTATATCCTATTTGTGTGTTGCATGGCCTATGCAGAAAAGATATATTTTTCTTATCTTACTAAAGTCAAGAAAAGGATCAAGCAATGTACACCGCCTAAAGCTAGCGGAGACTGAACAAAAAATGAAAAAAGATATGTTCTGTTCTTATCTAGCGAAGGTCTAGCAAAGACCAAGCTATGTTTTCCTCTTTCTTTACTCCAAGACTCTCAAGGGCATTTCTTTTCTCTTGAGTGTTTTTATTTTCTCTCAGTTATTGTATATTGCTGTAATTATTGCTTCAGGTAGAAGCCTACTTGTGAGATTAGTTGCCAAGATCTCTTTTGATTGTTTTCTCTTGCTCCTTTATCAATGTGTTAAGGTCAAGGACAGTTGTGCTTTTCCTTGAAGTTGATGGAATTGATGATTAGCCACATACTCCATTAACTACATTTGTTTGTTTCACCTACCCGCAACAATGATGGGATCAATGATAACAAAACTGGATCATTATAGAATTTGAAGACACTAAAAAAAATTATAGCAATATAATGTTGATGCACCCTTGATGCTTCACAGGAAGAAACTGATTACCTGATGCCATCTTAACATTCTCATCAGCCACAGGATCACTAGTTCCGGCGCCCATATCAAAAAGTTCAACTCTTTTATTACCAAGGCTACTTTGGTACCTAAAAATTCATTAATAAATGAAATCAAATGTAGAAATAATGGAAACAATTAGTCACTCAAGAAATATTTTACTGATTAGCGCGTGTAATATTTTATTTTATTGTTTACATTTCTCTCAAAGATCAATTTATTCTCATTTCTTCTCAACATCAAAATCTCTGGTTAAATTAAAACTCAATCATCTCATGTCAAAGCCTTTGTGAAATTTCTCTAGTTGTCATTACTTCATGTCCAATTTCAGAAATGCCCTGCCCAAAATAACCATTAAGTCTCTCATGCACGTACAATAATTGTTTCTAGTACATCTATGGCCTGATGCCAAAGGCTTCTTTATTTATTATTTACATCACTAATGCATCTACAACTACAACACTGTTCATATTGTGACACTGAATAAAAATCAAGCAGTAACATCCTTGACATCAAACAAGGTGAGACTAGTTATTCTATTTAAACTAAGACAGCAAAAAATACATATGTTTTTACTCAAAGAAATAAACTTGAGAGGAAATTAAAGAAATGGGAATTAGGAAGAACAGAAACACGAACTAGAAAAGCCTTCCAAAACATACGTTTTCCTCAAGGCCACATATGAGTTGAGTTCCTTGATCTGGAATAAACGAGCGCAATTAGTTACAATTAGCAAAAAGACACACAAACAGAAAATGCAAAACAAGAAGTAGATTACTGACCATGGTCTGCTTCTTCTCATTGAGTTTTTTATTAACCTCTGGAGGATTCCGATTCTCTTGATCCTTAAGTTGTTGATCAAATTCTTTAATTAACCTGTAAAAATTAATATGTTAAATTCTAAAAAGACTATTGGTGATAAAAACAGAATATAAGAGTAAGTCATGAACATGACAAGATATAGGGCATTAACATTAAATAACATATATATGGTGAAATCTTAAAGTTGAAACAAGGTAAGTCACCTACCGCTTGCATTCCTTCATCTTCCCAGTAAGCTCCTCCAACTGTTTAGACTGTCTATTAGGATCTTTAATCTTATCCAATTTCTGGAATCCATTCCTGCAAAATAAATATAAAAAAATTAAGAGGAAAATAAATTGTTTACACCAACATTTCTCGAAAAGGACCTTCCCAGATTATGTCTATAGTATGGATAAGCTATATGCACCAAATGAAGTGAGCTCTACAGAGAAAATGTAGGTCTAGATGATAATCATATTGAAGTATGGAAGAGTTTACTGGATCGAGATATAATTTGATAAACTAAGTTATTCAATAAAATTTTGAGAATTAAGAAAATGTTCAAAGCATGAAGGAAACTTTTTCTAGTACTTATCTATGAGAATAAGAAGGTAATATATAATGTCGTTCCAATTAAAGTGGTGTCAAGTTCATGAGGCATACTATGAAACTTTGAAAAAGAGTTACTGGAGGATAACAAGAGATGAGGAAATTATTCCAAATATCAATGTGGTTTCATGTCTACAAGATCAACCATGGAGATTATTTATTTAATAAGACAATTCATGGAAAAGTTATAGAGGAAAGAATATTAATTTGCATATTATTTTCGTTGATTTTGGGGGAAGAAAGCTTATAATAGAGTTTCCAGCCAGCTATTGCAATGAGTTTTTGAAGGACAAAAGAATATCCAGTAACGATCTTATAGTGTTAGAGCTACTTTCAAGTGCAATAAATAAATTCTCACAGTAGGTTTACATTAAGGGTTCATTTTATATCCATAACTTAGATGAACTACTGAATCATATTCAAAACAAACACGCTAGATATATGTTATTTGTAGACAACAAAAGTGTGATTAGATTAAATTCAAAACTTGAATTATAGAGAAAACTTAAAAAATTAAAGGGTTTAAAATAAATAGAATAAAAGCTATATGAATGTCGCTTCAATAGCAACAAAAGAATTGATGGAATTATTAAGATAAATAGAAATAAAATCCCTATAAATAAGATTTTTTAGGAATCTGATAAACAAAAAATACGAAAAATAAGTTAAAATGGTTTGGATATATTTAAGAAAAATAAACAAATTATATATTTCAAAGAGTTAAATCTTGCATAAGATGGATACCTCGTGCCAACTAAAAAAAAAAGAGTTAAATCTATTCGAGTGGAAAGTGAAAAGGTAAAGGAAGACCAGACAAATACTCATCAATGTAATAAAAACATTTTAATTAATTTGAATACTAATGGTGGCAAAAGGTGATTCACTCGCCCCGAGCAGCTCCGCTAGTTTGTCCCAGGTCAACACTGAACACAAAAGAGGTAAATCATGGGTGGCTACTAGCTTGACAGTTGAATAGCGCATTGGGAAGGGCAGACACCCTGCTACTAACTAGGATTTGACCATCAGACCTCATAGTGATAGCACCGCCATGCACTAGCCAACTGTCCGTCCCGAGGGGACATTAATTTGAATACTAATGATCTAACCTTGCATAGAGCTCAGTGATGACAAACACAAATAAATGATAATAATAGCGATGACTTCAATATAATCCTGACATTGAATTAAGCATGAAAAGGAATAGAGTTCCATGGAAAAGGGAATGGGGATTATTCCAACCTCAATCAATTAAAATCTCAAAGCGACAACCTAAAAATGTGGGGAAAGCCAAAGAAATATGTGCCCCCCTAAGAACAAGATAAAATCATAGATGAAAAGAATAGTATACAAATATTAAGTGTGAAAGTAAATTGACCAACCAAAATTTATTTATATTACTCACACTCTTTGTTAGCATTTGGGTGGGTTTAATTCTATCAAATACTCCAACCACAACACATGAACTAATAGATTTTTGTTTTTTCTTATCGGCATAGGTGAGTTTTGAACTTTGAACCTCCTACTCTAATACCATTACTCGTTTACCTTTGAGTCCCCTCGAGGCAGTGTGGTGGTTAAGGCATGCGAGGTTGCCACATGAGGTATTGGGATCGAAATTCGACGTGTCCGAGCATATCCTCCCCATGTCTTGACCACTTGCACTAATGACTAGTAGTCACCCGTGACTTACCTCCTTCGTGTTAGCCTAGGAGCGGGTTGGCGGAGGCGCTGGAGGTGAGTGAATCGCCTTTTGCCACATTACTCCTTTACCTTTGAACTTAGCTAGAAAAACTTGAAAGAGTAATATCTTAGGCATAAGTTTAAGCCTATTTCTGCACACAACTAGTTAGGCATGACCCATACCCAAACCCAAAGGGTAATTGGGTACGTGGAATATATGTATACGTGGGTGCAAATATAGTTGGGCGGAAAGGAAAGCACTAGGTTTGGTTCATCTCGTCTCCCTCTCCCCTTTGTCTCCTACTTTTCCATATCTTCTTCCACTTGGGAGAATAAAAATTCTGATATTATCAAGTATATTGCTGTTTTTGAAGAAGGTTCAGTAGGTGATAGGAGGACTATCACTAGATATTTCAACTTTGTTGAGGCGATTTAGTAAAGTGGAAGAGTAAGAAGCATATATCAGTAGGAGTGAAGGATCATGTTATGGCTCATACTGTCAGTGAGTTTATGTGGTTACATTCTCTTACACATGGACTACTCTTCTCCTCAATTGATCCTACACAATTATACCGCAAGTAATATGAAAGAATAATCATATTGAGGTGGATTTATTTAACTATGTTTGAGATGCATCAGAAATGGAAAAGTTCCTAACTTAAATGTAACGAACCCATCTTGCGGTAAACTTAAGTTTGAAGATATCTATGCTCCCCATCTTGTGCAGGAAGTGTATGTTTAGACTAATCATGTAAATTTGAGACTATTTAGAGGAACCAGAATTTTCCATTGGGATATAAATATAAGCAGGTATAAATGGTGTGTATTTTACAAACCTGGGAGTAAACTCAAGGTCTAACACACCTCTTATATTCTGCTTCCCATCTACTTCCCATTCCTCTCCAACGCTTGCCCTTTCTATGTTATAAATTGAATTCTATGATAGACAACTTTATGATAAAGTTTGTGCATATACTTCTTTATTAAACTTTCTGTAAGAAAATTTGTGTCACGCTATATTCTCGACAACATTGAGATATTGTTTGCTTTAATTGTCATCCTATACTATTGGCCCTGATTTTGAATAGTGATGAAATCTATCTCCAAGGTGAGGAGCTTCTCAGGAAATCACCTATTCTAAAATTGTTCCTCACTAAGTGCGCTTAACTATGGAGTTCATGTGGAAAATCAAGCCCACTCTATTAAAAGGTGTTTCGTTATTGAGGGTACATACTTAACTCATTTATGATAAGTTACAGCTATGGCCCAACCATACTTTCCTTGCTTCAGTGTGTTACTCCATGCATCCTAAAAGTCAGCAAGAAGATGCAACTTGTTTGTGTTGTTTGCTCGCTACCTGCCCACCTTGGACCAAGTCGCTCTAGTTCCACCAGCTTTTACTGGTACATCCTTAAACCATACATTTTGTTGGTATGTTTCATGGTGAAATTTGACTCCAAGGGTAGGATCATCATCCATCTCGAAATTGCTTCACTTGGAACATGATTAACTAAGGTTTCTTACAAGAATTGGAGCAATTCCACCAAAAGGTGTCATGTTATTGAGAATATATATTTATCCATTTTAAGGCAAGTAACACATATGACCCAATTATACTTCTCTGCTTCTATTTGTATTTCAATTTATTCTTGCCCATACATCTTAGAAGCTTGATAGAAGTTGCACCTCCCTGCACTCCTCACACAAGGTCATTACAAGATTTTAGCCAATCTTAATTTGAAATTTCTCAAAGAAGTTTCCAAGATATGATATCATGTTTGCTTTGGAATTTTAAGGAGACAATTTCTTCCCTTGGGTTTGACGAACACTATCAGAATAAGGAAAATCCTGAATTGAAGAGAATGAGGTTCATTATTTTACAATAACCACTTGCATCAAATTTCCTGTGAAGAGTGCAACAAATAGATCAATGATGAAATACAATTTACATATGCTTGTTGTCTGGTTACTTGTATGTTGACCTTGCTGGCACCATATTGTTTTACTCTATCTGCAAAACTTTATAAACTAACTCAATTAAATCCACTGCAGCTGCTTTAACAGTAAGTCCCCTCCATACAAATTCTAGTTTATTTACTGTTTGTTAGTTATCTTACATTTTATATAACAAGATTCACTTAACTTCCACAAACTTCTATTATACTGTGAACATATTTTAACACCAACCAAATTTAGGTTATTTGTCAGATGAAATATTATTATGCTTTTCTTTGTTAAGTGATTAGGGTTTTCTTGTTACATAGTTTTCTTTCATAGTTCTAGTAGTAATATAGCAGAACCTGTGATGGAACTTTACCCCAATTCCCCAGATATTGTCTATGTCAATCTCTATTGTAGAACCAGCAGGCTATACACTCACTCTTGATTTTAGATCTCAGTACCCCTATATAAAACTATAGTCTGCAGAGGATCAGAAACAGATCATCGTCCAGCCAGATAAAACTAATTACTCAATGTGCCTTAAATTCTAACCAACATAAGTTATGAACAACCAGAGATCTTTCTCACTTATAAGAGTGAAGAAGATTCCCATATGATATAATCTCATCCATTGGCATGGCGCAAAGATGGAGGAAAAGAGGAAAGGCGAATCAACAAACGAACGCGAAGGAACTCTAAGGTAATCAAATCTTACTGGAGTGCTCGGAATATGTCTTGGATTTTGCCATCGATCTCCTCGAGCTCTGGACTCATCGGTAGATCACTCGTCATTGCTCTCCACAAGTAATCAAAATCCCGGTGGCGAAGAGCAGTTCAAGATCCCAACTCCTCGGACCTGACTCGAGAGATCTCTTCCTCAGATCCAAACCGCCTCCAACAAAAAGCGAGAAGAGCTTCAATTTCAGACAGCAGATGAAGATCGTCAATCCGAGAGAGGAGGAGGGAGAGGAGAGGGTTGCTAGGGCTCGCTCACTTCCTAGTTCCCTCAAACTCCGACTCGAACCAATCCGATGCATTCGTGGCACGAGTACGGGAAAGAGTGAGTGCTACGTAGACTTTTTGTATTTTTCTTTAATGTGAAATATTCGTATAATCATCGTAAGGCGAGGACGGAATCACAGAAAAATGAATAATGTGGCTGTCTGGCATGAAGGCGACGGTTGACAGGGTGGATCAGGTGGACGTGAGCTGTTTCGTGGGTCCCGTCCGATCGGACTTAGGTGACCACCCACTTGTGGTGGGCCCGCCTCCCCCACTAGAATATTATTACTGATTTTAATTAAAATCAAATGCCTGGTACTAGGTTACACGATACTAAGATGGCTCCTAAATTGATCAAATAGAGATTATCCAAATACGTGACATTTCATCCTCCTGACTTTTATACACACTCATAAAAACTCTAAAAATCGTTAGAGATCGGACTAGAGAAGGGTCCCGGCTCTGATGCTTTGGCGTTCAAGTCAACGGGGTAATCTCGATGGGAATGTGAACTGTAGATGAACAATGAATATGTGTGCATACATGCATCGAGAACCAAAGACCCCTATTTATAATGGGGATCCCTCTCTTGGCGGGTATATCGATGCATTACCTGTCAAGGATAAGCTGCCTCTGACACTCTAACACCTTACCTCATTTGGGCATGTCGTTTCTGTACCTGATGTTAAGGCATATTGATATAGTGCACCTCCTTCGCCCTCTGACATTTTGACAACCGGCTTGTTATGTGGCAAAAGAGTAGGCGAAGTGTCTTTC